>WNHD01000171.1:7600-56601 GCA_011057455.1 Ganaspis sp. Gsp50 | reverse complement strand
TCGTAACAGTTCTGGCCAGCGCCCCATCAAGACCGTCTGGCCAGCGCCATATTACAAAACAGACGGTCTGGCCTGCATCCCAAGTTTTTTCCACACGGGCGCTTACTCAATATTAATTAGTGGGATATATAACTATAATTTGATAGTAAAAAGTCAGTCACTGAAATAATAGTGATTTTTTACTATTTAATATTAGTTATTTCTCATACTGACACATAAGTTCAAAATAAATTTAATATAACAAGGGACGCACTAAACAATGGTAATACTACCTATTAAGTTTATGAATTGATACGCCCTCTAAAACTTAATTCTAATTTAATTTGATGGTTTTAGACCGAATTCTCAAGCAAATTCAAGCTTCAATTTTCCTCCTTGCTGTTAACAGGACAAGTGGTCTCAACGATTCGTTTGACGTGCAATTCAACTTTTACTTCAAGTTCCTAAGAAGATCGTCTTTAGTACAACTATTTCAGTCTGAGAGAACCCCATCATATCTTTGACAAAAGCAATTAGAAATTTATAATAAGTATAAAATATTCTTTTCAGAACGTCTATTATTAAATATAATAGACTTAAGACGAATCACAAGGTAAAACTATTTGACTGCAACAGTGAAAAATTCACTATCACTGCTAACCTTAGTTATATAAATATAAGGATAACTAAAAAGTTAGCTGCAGCAGTGAACGATTGTCTAAAACAGCTAGATATTTATTTAGCAACTGCAGCAAACTCATTTTCTAGATACATGCTTGATCTGTCTCATAATTCTGCGTAAAAACACCATTGAAAGTTTATAATATTCAACTCTTTATTTTTAAATACATTCTAGACTAAAGAGCAGGAATAATTTTGTTTCGTATATAGTTTTGCTTTGGGAATTTATTTGTTTGTCTAGTTTATAATGTATAGAAAATGGGATTTGTTTGCGGTTGAAATAAGTCGCTCTGAATTCTGAATAATTCTGAATTATAGTGAATCGAGTTATGTAGGTAGAATTGAGGATGCGCGCAAAGGTTGGAAAAGCCTTACGATACTTGGCACTGCGTCGGAATAGAACGGGCAAACCTTTCACACTCGGAGTGATAAACGATCAACCGCGACCGTTAAGGTTCAAAGTCGCTAGGCCATGAACCGTGAACAGCTACTGCCTCCACTTTTACGACATCCTTCCTCCCGATTCTATGCAAGCCAGCAACTCGACACAAGTCTTGCTCATTCCAAGATTTATAGTTAAAAAGATTCTTTCCATTCACAACGCACGTCATTTTTTTGTTGAGAAAGTCACAAAAGTACATTTCAAACTCTTTAATCCATTAGTTCTCTACAAAAAGGCTTAATAATTATTATACTTTTATTGAGGATAATTTTAATTTTAATATGGGGTAAGTCGGGGTAGATGAGCATAGTTCTTTTAAACGATTGTAAAAATTAAACAAAAGCCACTGTTGTCTAAACTTTTATTGGTAATTAAACATGGAACACTGAAAAACAGTATCTTACATTATGCAACAAGTGTGGAAGAGTTGCATACGATGTTTTATTATACTTTTTGTAATATTAGGCACCTTATTTAGGTGTTTAAAGTGTATTAATTTGTCCGTTACTTGACTCCTGTCGTTATTTCAGGTTAAACAGAGGAATGATAATTAATTCATCGAAAAGAGCTAAGTAAAACTTTTCAATGAAATAATTATTATTTCACTGTTTAGCGTGAAATAATGAGAGCAGTAGTGAAGTAAGGAACAACGCGCGTAACTTAGAACACTTTAAATGCGTAAGTAAAGTGCCCACATTATTGCGAAAAGTGCAATACAATATTTTTATAGCAACAATCTTAAAATTTACATTTTCTAAAAAATGCATTTGGCCATCTCCCCCGGATTTACCCTAATCACTTTTTTGTATAATACATTTTCAAATTATCCTTCAATGGAAAACATGTGTCAATTCTATCAACATAGACAGATGTCATACAAATATTTACTAATTCAGATTGAAAGAGTGTCTCAACAACTTGATATAAATTAATTCATCCACATTTCAATTGTCTGTTTTGTCAATTATGAAAATATGCATATTCATTTATTTAACAACATAATCAATCATTGAGAGTCTACTTCAATTATACACATCAAATAAATATTTATTTGAACCAAGTAATTATTATTTGAGTCCAATAAACAATATTTGATTCAAATACAGAAATAATTGATTCAAATGCCATTTATTGGATTCAAATAATAATTACTTGGTTCAAATAAATATTTCTTTGATAATAGACAAGTAAATGGTTATTTGAATCAAATAAATTTTTTTTTCAGTGTATCAATTTAATATTATTCAATTGGTTTCTTTTTTAATGTACACAGGAAAGATAAAGTCTCAAAGTAGTTACAGGCTATAGTTGTCGGTGGATCTTGTCTTCATGCTTTCTGCATAAATCTGTCATCGTCTAGCGCGACTTGTTTTGATTACACCTTGAATCTATAGCCAAAAGTCAGACTGAAATCAAGACCTATTTTTTTCTGTGTATACACTGTAAAGAAAGTCTTACTTATATACCATTTTAGACTCAATCCAATGACATCAGATCCAACTTGAACTAAATTTCAGCATCAAGAGTTGGATTTTAAGATCTAAAACTGACTTAATCTTGTTTTAAGACATAAAATTCGCTGATTTTCAGTCATTTTGGTTTTATGATGTAAACGGTTTAAGACTTTGTTTTTACTGTGTATGCTTGTGCTAATTGAAACTCGCCCACCGAGAAAATTGTGTAATGGTATTTATGACAATAAAGATGGCATATTTTTTGTTTTATTTTCTCTCTAAAAATAAATAAGTGGAACAGTAATTTAAAACGATAATAATTAATACCTATATAAAAGATTCAAAAATCATATCCTACATAGGTATACGCTGTTTTCAGTGAAAAGTTACTGGATAATAAGCGCACTGATTTTGCAGCGTATATATAAATTTGCTTTTTGAATATGTGGCATACTTATCTCTGTGAATTCGTATTTCTAAAGAGTAATCACTACGAGAATTTATAAAAATATTAAGTAAAATAATAAAAATATTATAGATATAATATCAATCGAGAATTTGTTTTATAATAATAATAGTAATTAGGTAATTGAACATGTTAATTTTTTTCGGAAAGTTGAATTTAAATCGTCATTTTATTTCAAAAAGTTTCCCTTGTAAGTGATTTCCGAAGTGATTTCAAAAAGAAACGTAAAGTAATTCTACAATACGATATAATTAAAAAAACATTTTTTAAGATTAATGAAGAAAGAAAAAAAATTAAGTTCCTGTGATTTAATTAATTTTCTAAGAAAAAAAGTATTAATTATTTTCTTTTCACTATTATCTTTTTCTTTGATAAAAACTAGCTTCATGACTTTAATGAAATTTGTTTACTACTGCATTAGCAAGAACATTTAGCTTCTTTGACATTTACAAATAAATAGTTCTACCTTAGTTCTCTAACATATAAGCTCTAAAGCATGAAACGAAATAGATGGTTGTGGAGCCACAGAGAAATTGAACCATCTCGTGGGAAAAGCAAGAAAGAGAGATAGGAGAAGGAAAGCAGATTGACCTATCCTCAGATAAGATTCTTTTTGAACAAAGTCTGAAAATTACGATGCAAAATAAAATTCAACTTTTTATTTCAAAATTTCTATTACGCTCGTCTGGAATAAAATTTTTCTCTAAATGAAAACATACAGAATTTAAAAGAAATTTTATGCACTGTGAGTTTGAACCAGCAAATGAAATTCTTCTTTCGCATGAGTACTGTTTTTATGAAAAAATTTTTTAATAAAAGGGATTAATAAATTTAAATTGTATGGTTTGATGATATTGTAGATCACTTATAGGTGTTTCCTTCATACAATATAATTCTCACTTCTAGAAACCTGTTATAACCATACTCATATATATACATTTATTTATATGTTATTTATATATGTTATTATTTTTATGCATATACATATATGTATATGTATATACATTTATTTATATTATTTCGCAGTGTCGTATTTGTAGCTTGATCCGAAAATATATACAACAAGTAAATAGAAATTTATTTAGAGTTTAATGATCTCTACGCGTAGAATACATTTATTTAATTCAGTGACGTATGGGGGTTAAATTAGGGTCGAAACATGTAAACGCAAGTTGCCGTACGCGACACGTTTTCACACGCGAATAAGGATGCAAAATTTAGAGAACGTGGCAAGATAGCAGCAATGTAGTCGTGCACATTCACAGCAGGTTTACTAAAGCTTAGATTTGCTTGCAGTTGTAGTAGGTACATCGTGACATGACTAACAATAAACGGTCTTCGTAATAAAGCAGAATTCAGTGCCGACGACGAGGTTGCGTTCCGTTTATGTGAGTCTCTTGCCTCTTGTTTCAGTTGACATCGATGCCAACGTCGGCTTCCATGTTACGACGACGCGACATCGACAGAATGACAGCATTACCATTTTGCCTTAATTGCATTCATTTCCTTTAGATTCTTTTTCTTTCCTTTAACCAATTCATTTTCCAATTTTCATGATGCTTTCATTGTAAAAAATCCACGGAAGCATAATGGTTGAAAATGTTTTTCAACATATTTTTACTATCTTTAGAGCAATCAAATTCTAATTTTTATAAGCAACTTTATTAATATATTAAATCCAGGTGTTGATATGTTTGTGGATTAAGAGTTACACAAATTTTTATATCTCGAATAGAAAGAAAGTGGGGATTAAGATTTTCTGTGGATTTTAAAATCGAAGCCATCTTCCCTGCATAGGATAATCCTCTTTAAAGCTATCTATATATGTATTTCTGCATTTGATCCACCGAGTATCAGAAGGCTCTTGGGAAAACCGCACGTAGCATTCCGCTTTTCCTCTTATACGTGCATCGACGCCTCTTATGTACTCCATGCCATTCCACATTATACTATATATACATATATCTGCTTCTACCTTTACTTTTCATACTTTACAACATATTTTATACTTGAAATTTTAAAGTGAAATTTTTATTCCCGCAACTTATTTTTAAATTTATTTATTTTTTTACTATTTATATGCGTACGTCCGCATGAAAAGGACCCAGCACTTTGGCACTATTGCGGACTTATCTATATGAGCATCTACTTTGAGAACTCTCAGACACCTCTAGTTGAAAAATTCGCCAAGTTCAAAGGGTTCAAAGTTAGAAGTATCAAAAACCTAATTTTGAGAAAAACGATTTAAAATTACAGTTTACAATTAGCTGCGATGTTAATTAAAAATAAGATTTTAACGTGTTTTTAATTGTGACAAAATATCGTCGGAGCTACTGCAATACCGCGAATCTACGTCTGGTAAATACCGCGTATTTGCGACTTCCTTAAGGACTATATTTAGTGTAAATTTCCATGCAACATAGCCCTTAAAGAATTTGCAGATACGCGGTATTTGCCAAACGTAGATTCGCGGTATTGCAGTAGCTGCGACGATATGTTAAACACATGATTTAAAGCAGATTCTGTATTTTGTTTTTCATCAATGAGAAGATATAATCGAAAATTTGAATTTTTTTTAGAAAATTGCGAATATCCTACTCTCTAAATCTGAATTAGTGGTTTTTCACTAATGAAAAATCTACTGATATTTAGTGAAAAACTACTAATTTTTAATTGAATATCACTAATTGGAAAGTTAAATATCAACTAATTCCAAAACTAAACATTTACTATTTCAATTAATATAGTTTTCCACTAAATATTAGTGGATTTTTCACTATTTAATAGTGGCTCATTTTTCTCTAATTCATTAGTGAAAAACCACTAATTCAGATTTAGAGAGTAAAATAAAACCGACAAAGTGGACCTTTTTCGTGCGGACGTACAAATTTTAAGACGGCAATAAGTGTTCTAAACGTCTTAAATCAAGACACCTATTTTTGCAGTGATATCTAGTTAAAAATTCAAAAAATGTCTTATGTTCACTGATACAGTGAGTTTGCTATAGATGTCCTGATATTTGTTAACCAAGTTAGCAGTGATAGTGAATTCCGCACTGCTTGCTTCAGCGAATTATTCTTTTCCATGAAGAGAAATTAATGCTATTTTAGAAGAGTTAAATCTTTACTGCGACCGTAAAAAATATTGAGCATCTGCTGCGTATAGCCAATCAATCATGTATTGTAAAAATTAAAATACGCGACAAAAGAATGCGCTAACGCGCTCGACAGTAGCCTCATTAATTACAGGGACTAATAAGCGCTATGAACAAATTCATTTTCATTGTTCATTGAATACATGCCTTTAATTAAAAAATATAATTAATTTGTTTCTCGTCTTTTTATGGCCTTTTGTTTTTTGAAAATAATAAAAGAATCTTCTTTGTCAAAACTTTTTTTAAATTATTAAAATAAATTTAAATTTTCTTTTAAAAATAATACATATACGGAAAATGTATTGCTCAGTGAATTTCTTCAGTATAAATGAGAGTTCGATTCGGAATAAAAAAACACGAATTTTAAGGTTCATACAAAAACTCAAAATCAGACATTTTTATGAAAAATCCCAAAAAGTCGGAAAATTTATATTAAAGCATGTCTTTCAAGTATAGTATCAAAATTTCATCTTGAAAAAGTCCACGTGATTTAAATCGTCTCAATTAAATAATTGTTATTAATGTGTTGAGTCCTTTCGCAGAGTTTATCTTATTTACAACACGCTTATGTTTTGTTAAATTTATTATATCTCTTTTTTTTTGCTTCTCTAGAGAGGCTTTGAAACGAATTTTTAGGTGTATATTATATACAAGATACCTAATTGGACCATTTTCTAAGCAATGTCGTCTTTTCTTTTTAAACGTTTTAGGTTTGAGGTAGAAAAAATTGTAAAATCTATTCAATTTCAGAAATGGCTAAACATTCTTTATTTCAATCAACCTGACTTCATCATTGAAAAATTTCAAATAACTGATATGTTTTTAAAAACAGTACAGAATATAATGTGTTTATTTTTCAATGATAATCATTCCACCTTTAAATTAAAAACTGAGGTTTACTCTCCCGATTTTACTTTGACAAGGTTTATTTTTTGCTTTGTATTGAAGTTGTTTTTATCTACTAGTCCCTGTTTATGCGATTTATCTCGCAGACAGGGTTGAGTCTTTAAAGTAGGTGTTTTTGCTCATTCTCTCTTTCGTCTCTTACCGAAACATCCAAGCTTCGTGTCACACCGCTTCTAAATCACAGTGATACATCTCACTTAACAAAAAGTCGAGAAATCCCCTAAGAAGCAGCCTCTTGTTTTTTTTTTCCTTAAAAAAAGTTGTCTGTTCATCATTATTGAGTTTCAAATTGTTTATACGTTAAACCAGACTTAAAATAAATGGTAACAGAATTTTTTATTGCATGACAATGTTTTAAGCAAATGCTGATAATTGGTAGAGGCTTGCGATGATTACATCGTTGCTGCGATAATTGGCAACAATTATATTGTTTTATTGTTCGTTGTCACTAATTAAAATTTAAAATAAATAAAAAATCAATTTAAAAAGTAAATTTGCACTTCAATCATGATTATTAAACTTTAAATTGAAAAATTCGTTTTCATTTTTTGTTTAATCGTATTTTTCTATTATAGTTTAAATAAAAAATGAATCAAGAGTGAAAAAGCGAGCAGAATATTGAAAAGAGATGTGCGCTTGTTACTTTATTTATAAAGTTAACTCTATTTTTGGCATGTTGTTTGTAAAAGGTATAAGTTGAGGTTATTTATGAATTTATCATGCTGCAAAGCTTCTAGGATATTGGAAACGCAATAACGGTCCTGGAACGTAATAATAATGGAATGCAATATACCAAGCATACTAATATCGCGATTGCTCGTAAATATCCAACATTGTAAAAATTTCCTTTCTTTTTTATTTTCATTAGTATAAACTACTCTGAATGCATACTCCTTGTTTTTGATACGAAAATCAACTGCCAGCTTACAACGATAAAAACTCTTGACGTTTTAGAAATTTGCAAATGTAGCTATTAAAATATAATTATACAAGTTTTAAACCAACCTAATCTTGTTCCAAGATATCGTGTGTAGACTGAGAGAGTAATTATCCTGATTTTTATAGTGGATTGAAACTGGCACTATTTCGTTAAAAACACATACTATTAATGTTTAAATGAATCAAGTTTTGTTGCTTAAAATTTGTGCAATATTTAACAGATATTTTGAATAATGCTTTCTCTTCTTCATGTAATTTGCCCTCTTTAAAACTCGTTTTTTTAACAGTGCATAAAAGAAAAGAAAGTGACGCACCTCTCTTGTCTTTCACTCAACTCTCTAAATTTGAATTAGTTAAATATAACTAATTCGATAGTAAAAAGTCAGTCACTGATTCAATTAATCAAATATAACTAATTATTAGTGGAAAATAACTAAATTATTAGTCAAAACACAACTAATTGAATAATTTATTTTTTACTAATTGAATTAGTTATTTTTTGACTAATGAATTAGTCATATTTAACTAATAAAGTAGTTATTTTTCACTAATAATTAGTTATATTTGACTAATTGAATCAGTGACTGGCTTTTCACTATCGAATAGGTTATATTTAACTAATTCAGATTTAGAGAGGAGTTTTAAGGTTTTTCCTTTTAGGACCGAAAGCTTTTTCTATTTTTCTATTCTCTTTCAACTTGTAAATTCCCAGTTGCCAATTGAAATGAAAGGAACAAAGAAGCTGATAACAGTATTGAGTAGAAGGTTATTTACTCGGCAGAATTGTTTTATAATTAAACAAGAATTACTTGCCACTATCCGTAATTTAAGAAATTACACTTCTGGCACTGAGAGGCTTTTAGGTAGATATATCTATGGTATAAGAGTACGCGTTCCAGCAGGGCTTTTACATACAATCGAATTAAGTGTGAGAGTCACTCAAAGTGCTACGCAGATGTAATTTCTCGTTTCACGTTTGCGTAGTATTGAACCCCTGAGTACTGAAAATGAGAGTGAGATGTAAAACAGTACAACATTTAGTAGATTGTATTGTGTTAACTTGACGTGCACTTACATAGATTCGAGTTTTTTTCACAGTTACTAAAAAAAAGTAGCAAAATTTGATTTGAAATAATTTACATTTTTCGAGTTTCAGTTTCATTGCAAAGAAATTTTTTATTTAAATTGAATATTATTAAAGCAAAATAAATAATAAAAGCAAATAAATAATTGATTTGCTACAAATAAACAGTTATTATATATATATGCTCTGTTGTGAGTAAAATATACCTTTATTTGTCTGGGTGTAGTTTATCAACTACTTAGCTTCCAAAATCTAAAAATTCCAGAGTATTGCAAGTATAATGAAATTATCTTGGTCTTTGGTTTATTCTTATTATAGATAATATGATTTCAAGTCAGATTATTACACTGCAGTGGAACCCAAGTTTCGTACTCAATCGAAAAGAAAATTAATCTGTTTGAGTCTGATCAAAAGAGAAATCTGTTTCTGAAGCGTTTCAAATCAAGGGAAAAATTTTTCTTAGGTAATAAGTTTAATAAAAATCGTCAATCGGTGTTCCTTGTCAGTGAAAATCTCTTATTCGTTATTCAATTAATTTGAGCGAATAGAAAATTTGTGTTATTTAATTATCAATGAGACAGTAAAGGTTATTGTATTTTTGACTAGGTACATATTAAAAACTAAATTATTAAAGATTATTGACTTGCTGCTGTAAATTAGTTAAATAGCGTTCAATTTATAATATACAAGATTAGAATTATTATACTTGACATAAAACTATAATATTTCAGAATAAAAATGTAAAAATACATTCTACGTACATTTTGTTATCGTTGATTTTACTGCAAGTCGTATTTATATTACGCAACGATTATATTATATAGGTCAATGAAACAATAGAAAAGAGGAGCAGTCGAGTGTGTGCGTGGCGGTGCGGTGCGAGGGTAGAAATACAGAAAACGCAGAAACGCTTTGACATGCAGTATACTAAAATTTAATACATTTACTACCTTTTTTCAAGCATTTGCCATTTTCCCCTTCCTTCTCATAAAATACATCAATTTCTTGTTAATTTGTTTCAAATTAAGATAATACAAATAAAAGGAGAATATTTTCTTTGTTTCAGGCTGAAATATGGAGTGTCTTTATAGCAATTTTGAGGAAAAGTGTTCGAAATCTACAAGCATGTACAGATGTCAATCTCATCGAGCACGTTCTGCATCGATTGTCGCGTGCAGAAACTGTTGTTGCAGGTATGCTCAAAGACAAATACTTTTTAAAAATTGCGATATATTAATTCATAATAAAAACACAAGTCTAAAAGTAGAGAATCTGGGTCCTAGTGGTTTAGATACAATAATTACTTTATACAGTGCAAATAATTGTGATAAACTACACATTTTACAAATTTAAATTTCATTTTTAACAGTAATTTTCCACTGTTTAATTTTTCTTTTCTAACATAATAGAGCTTTAATTAATTAAAATTTCTATGTTCTTTTTTATTCTTCTTTTATTATTTAGTATAGACGTTTCAGTAATTTTTGTTTAATTTAATGGATTCAACTTTTTAATTTTTATCAACAGATTTAATGATCGACATGTTGGGAGTTTTGGCGAATTACAGCATCACAGTGAAAGAACTGAAGCTCCTTTTTGGTGCAATGAAAGCAGTCAAAGGAAAGTGGGTAAGTGTGAGTTATGCACAGCGATAGGTCTTTCTCAAGACATTATCATTATTTTAAACTGCCCTAGAGTGCACTAGAGTTCATACTTTAGCAAAGTAAATATTTCATTGACTAAGACTCTTCTCATTCTTTTCTAAATTTACGTCTCATTCATAACACAATTTTTGCTTATCACAAATTATTTTCAAATAATTTTCAAATCATCAACAGTAAAAAATAAAAACTAAATAAATGTCTCGTTTAAGTAGGTAAATTTAAAGAGCAATTAATTTTCAATTGCAGCCACGACATTCAGCGAAACTATTAAATGTCCTACGTCAAATGCCACAGAGGAACGGACCTGACGTTTTTTTCAGTTTCCCAGGCAGGCAAGGATCGGTAAGATTATATTGATTTTATGTCTTTTAAAATAAGAAGATGGGTAATTTTTCTTTGCGTAAGAAAAGGAGACAGTTGAAAGTGATTCATCGATTGTTAGTGTCCTGTGCTTGATTATTTTTTCTCTCATATTTTTCTATACATCTCTAAAAAAGAAAAACTGATCCTTTAAAAAGGATCTCTCTTGTCAGTCACTCTCAGTTTAACACTGTTTCTTTACTTTCAAGTTTATTGCTTTAGTTTCAGTTATTCAAACCTTGGCAGAATTTTTAAATTCACAGAGTTGTAGAGATTCAAAGTTTCAAGTGTCAAAAGACTTATGCTTATGAGAAAATCGAGTTTAAAGTTTGAGTCTACCATTAGTTTCCATGCTAATTAAAAATTAAAAGTAATTTTATTAAGTGCTTTTAATTAAAACAAAGCTATAGTAAATGCAGTATCTGACGCCAAACACTCATAATGTTTTTCAAAAATAAAAAATAATTACAATCTGAGCTGATTTAAACAAATTGCGATAAACTCCAAAAATAAAATTGACAATAATGGATCCTTTTTAATTTTTTTTACGGGACTTATATTTTTATAAATTTGTAAAATAAAATAAAATAAAATATTTTGAACAAGTAGTGTTGGAGATAAAAAGATTTCTCTTTAAGCAAACGAATTAAATTTTTAAACAAATTCCAAGTGAATAAACACTTGAGTGTAATTTTGTATCTGCAAGGCCAGCACCGTTTTCAAAATATTTTCAGTGATAAGTGTACAAAAATTATGAATGCATTGGTAATCCTTTAAAATTCTCTTTTAGCTCTGATTATTCTCACCCTTATATAAGTGTAAACTAAAGTTCTGAAGTAACTTATAATTTGTAAACGCTGTCCTGGAATACTTTTTAGTACTTTCTTTTTTCTTTTTTTTTTTTGATAAAAATAGTACGACAATGTTGTATGAATCTAAAATATTCGCTTTCAACTTTAATTTCAACTCCTTTTTTAAACCCTCAGGGTAAACCAGATTTCAAATGTGACTCAAAATTCTAAAAGCAGTTCTAAATAACTCGGATAAAATAACTTTTTCAACAAATATTCACCAGCTTTTTCATTTATATTTACTATGGGCCATCAATATTTCATTCCAATGTAGCTTATATTTTCAATATCTGTTAATTTTTCAAAAATAAAAATTTGTATAAAAATACTGCTGTAATAGAAGATTTTAAAAAGAAAGTGTATACTTGAAAATAATTTTATTAACAATCGCTTATTAATTATAATAAGCGTTAACAATATATAATTTACAAGAAATTTATTAATATTTTCTTTAAAAGTTAGTAAACTTTAATGTCATGTAATTATTGTAGAGATAAATAACTTGTCAAGTGATCACGAATAGTGAAAAATTGATAGAAAGTAAATTGGAGGGATTTACTTATTTTAAAAGAGGTATCAGATGTGTCATTTATAATTTAAAACTTTGAGTGCTAGTTTTAATTCGATAAGGTGGGCTGTTATTTTCTTTTTTTACAAAAAAATATGTACATTTTTCTTTTATGAAATAGTTTAAAGATGGAAAAATAAATAATTAATGATTTTGTATCTTAATGCTCTGTATAATCTTTAGCTTATAAATTAAGTTTTCAAGTCAGAAAAGTGAATATTGAATGAAAATATGTTTTCATGAATTTTCATAAAAAGAACATTTAATTTGCATTAGAGATAAAAATTTCCTTTATATGACGAAACAAAATTAAAAAAATTAAAATAAATTGATTATAATTATTAGCGGCTTGAAAGCGGTTGTTATTTTAATGAACATGTATACATATATTAAATCACATTAAGCACTAAATAAACACGCTTTTAATCAGGATTGAAATATAATTGAATTTTATCTTAAAATATTTTAAAAAGTTACTACTATTTTATTTTTATTCATTAGGCGATAGTCCTACCACCACTCGCAAAATGGCCGTATGAAAGCGGATTTACTTTTACGACATGGTTTAGATTGGATCCCATCAACTCAGTTAATATTGAACGAGAAAAGCCGTACCTGTATTGGTAAGTGTACTTCTATATTTATTTAATAAAAAATAAAAACTCGATTTTTTTCTCTAAATCCATGAAAATATTAGCCAGACGTCAAAAAGACGACTTTACTGAAAAATAGAGTTTATAAATGAATAATTCTTGTTTGCTAATTGTTTATCTGATTTTGAAATGAAATTGTAAATATTCAGTTGATAATTATTATAGGAAATCTTTTTATTAAAAACAGAATATACGAAATGCAGAAAATTATAAATATAATATTATAATTAGAATCCATTAAGGTATGTTCAATTCATCAATTTTTAATTTCGTAATTTGTTATTAAATTTGTATATACATAAATTTTAATTACTAACTTGATAAATGTTATCAATAATTTAAAACTGAACTTTCATCTTTTCTTTAAGTACCTACTTTGTTCTGTTGCGGAAATTTAAAACAATTTTTCCTCTTTTCTAATTTTTTTGCTTCTGAATTGAGTTTACAATATTTTCAATTGACTTGAGATAATAATAGAAGAAAGTAAACGGAAAATAAGTTGTATATTTCTGCAGTACAAAAGATAATGAAAATATGAGAAGGTCTCGTTTTAAAAAAAAGGATTAACAGCTAATTGAAAATATTAAAATTTGAAAATAATAAATGAAAGGCAATTTTTAATGTAAAAAATTTGCAGTTTCAAGACCAGCAAAGGCATCGGTTACTCTGCCCATTTTGTTGGAAACTGCCTCGTTTTAACGTCTATGAAAATGAAGGGCAAGGGGTTGCAACACTGCGTCAAATATGAATTTCAACCGCGAAAGGTACGTTTCTTATTTACACAAGTCTTCAGGACTATGTAAATGTAAAATATATGAAAGCTTGTTGAATTAAGTCTAAAATTTACATTTTAACTCATAAATGAAATTAAAAACTTGTCCTACTACAGAACAAATTTCTACCTCCTTCAATTTCCATATTATTTCAGCTAATTTATTTTTTCATCATTTAAAATACAATCAAATTTTCTTCATTCTTAAAACGCTTCGAATTTACTGTGCGCGGAATTTTCATTCACATTTTTTATTTGCTCACAATGTTTATTCTTTTATGAATGAAATAATTGATTTTTGTATTATAACAATTTTATTGTTGTTTTTTTTATTACGTTTTTCTATCATTTATGTTTTTTTTATCAAGGCAAGGAATGTGCCAATAATTTTTAAATTGTAAGTTATATTTGTTTCAAATGAAAATTCTATTTGACACATGTAACATTTCATTTGTGTTAGGCTGTGAAATAAATATACTTTTATTTGATTGAAATAGAAACAGTTTTTGGCTGTAAGGTACCTATTATTACTTTTTCTTTACTGTATTTTGGGCAAATTTCAATTAACGTAAAACTGATTTTGGTTTTTTAAATTTTGTTTCAGTGGTACATGATTGCGGTGGTGTACATATACAATAGGTGGACAAAGAGCGAAATCAAGTGTTTAGTTAATGGTCAGTTAGCTTCTAGTACAGAAATGACGTGGTTCGTGTCGACAAATGATGTAAGTTTTATCAAGAGAAAATTGTAAAAAATGATGCTTCACGAATGGCTTTTAAAACGTTATTTTTCATTGAATAGCCTTTTGACAAATGTTACATCGGCGCTACTCCAGAACTAGACGAGGAACGGGTTTTCTGTGGCCAGATGAGTGCTATTTATCTTTTCAGTGAAGCTCTAACGACGCATCAAATTTGTGCAATGCACAGGCTAGGACCGGGTTACAAGGTTCGAAATTTTTCACAAAACAATTCTTTTCAATTGAAATCGTGTCCAGTAAAAGTCACGTCGGTTTACATTTTTTTAAAGCCTTTCAATAACGCCAATCAATAGAGTGCAAAAAAACAAATTATATTTTCTTTTAACAAAATCGAAAAATTTCGAAAAATGTTTAATTGCACCTACTTGTTTTTTGAAACTTGAACCGTTCATTTTTTGTGCTTTTATAACTTTAGTGTCAAACAATATTTTAAAGCGAGATTTTTTTTAAGGTTAAAGTTGTGGATTTTTGACTTTTCAATTTTAATACAGAGTCAGTTCCGGTTTGACAACGAGTGCTACCTGAATCTGCCTGACAATCACAAAAGGGTGAGTCAAGAACTGGAGCTCTCGAGCATGATGGACCAAAGTATGCGACCTGTAAGCATTTTGATTTAGTTTTCTTTTCGTTTCATCACATTGAATTGCACTCCTAATCAGTCTAGTCTGTTTATGCCTTCACGTACTTACAAGGTGACAACCTCAGTGGAACTAACCCTTGGTTTTTTATGGAATATCACCTTCAGGACATCAGAATTCAAATTTATATGCTTATTTCAGTTTCTCTACATACAAACTTTCATTCATTAAGCAAATGTCCCAATTAGTGTTCTACTAAATATTTTGTTGCAATTAGTAAAAGAAAACTTTGTTTCAAGATTCTGCTTCAAATTAATTTTTTTATTAAATTAAATTTAATTATTTCCTCAACTAAAATTGATATTAACAAATTTTTTAAAAACAAATTCCTAAAATACAATTAGTAATTTGTTTTTTACTGAAATAATATTATATTGTACCAATTTGTGTTTCCCTATGAAAAATGCATAGAGATGGTGATTTTTTTCGTATTCTGTCAAAATGTGCGAAATGAAGAAAGTTTCTCTTATTATTGTAAAATACATTTCAACCTACCAAGTATGTAAGGTAAATTCAAAGAAATATGTTTTCTAGATTTTCTATAATCGACTTTTGTGTAATTTTATATTTTTATTTTTTTGTGTATATTTATAAGCGACTGGACACAAATTGGTACATGGTCACAAATTGGGACATTTACCTTATATTTAAAACGACTTTAAATAAAATAAAAGCAGAATCAAACCACAAGTCGTTAAATATTAATCAGAGTTTACTGCAAAATCAATATCAAGAACATAATTATTGGAAAATTAAGAAATATTAGAAATAGCATTCTTTTTAAAAAAAAATTGGTAGGTAAATAATAATATCATTAATTAAAAAAAAAATCATATTCTTTTTTTCATTAAATTCTTTAATGTTAAAACTTTAAAAATATCTTATTAGTTATAATATAATTTACATTCAGCGTCATTAATTTAAAGTAATATTTGTTCTTATATCATAAATAAGTATTAAAATGCATGGCCGAAAATCAGTGAAGCTTTGTAATACATATCTTTGAAGGTAATGTGTTTCAAAATAAAATTAAGCCTATTTAGTCTGTTGAAAATTACTATTGATTGACAATAAAGAGTATTTCAACTTTTAATAAACTTTTAAATGTAATATTCACATGTTATTCTTATTTAAAAAACTAAAATTTACAATATTTCTCTCGTTATCTTTTTTTAATTGGGATTGTTAAGAATTAATAAACTAAATATATTTTCTTTAATATTATTTTTCTGTAGGAGTCGTCACTTTTCATCATCGTTGCTGTTTTACTACGATTGTTCCATCATTAATTTCTCCATTTGTAGAATTCATAAGTAGATTGTAAATTGTATATTAATGTATATGAGCATACTAATTTTTTTTTCATTTCAAAATCATTAGCATGTTTAATGTTTGTTGTGTTACGTTTACGCAGTAAATGTTATGCTAAAAAACGCACTGAATGTTTTTTTGAAAAATATATAAAAGCACTGTTTTGTTTCGAGTGGTAAAAACGCATGGTAAACGTGCTATATTTTTACTTGTAAATCTTAAAGTATTTTTGATTTATTTTAAATATTATTTAAAATATTTTCAGTATTTTCAGTTTATAGCCAATGTTGCCCTATTGACAATATTTTTCAATTTGACTAGACGTTTTGAAACATATTTCTAAGGCTGCGGTTCCTTGTGAGCAGAAAACATAAACCGAAAGCAAACATCCATGAGAGTGAAGAGGTGTTCTTATTTGCTTGTCTCTCTCACACTCACGGTTTTCTGTTTTCAGTTTACTTTCTCTACTGACAAGAGACCTAAAAGTATAAAAAGATGATAATCTGAATATTGTGTATATTATATGAATAAACAATTTTTATGTTTATTGTTTATGTTTATCGATGAGAAGGTAAACTTACTCATTGACGAAAAATTCTAAATAGTGTTTTTGACAAATGAAGAAATATTTTTCAGTCATGGAAAGTGTTTCAGAAAAGGTCAAATTATAGGTTTTTTCTTTGTTCATGTAGAAGAAGACAATAAAATTTGATGTATCGAAAGTCAATAAAACGTTGACTATCTTTGTAGGTGCTTTATGATGGGAAGCTGTCCACTGCAATTGTGTTCATGTATAACCCAGTAGCGACGGACTCTCAGTTATGTCTACAGAGCGCACCAAAAGGAAACATTTCTTACTTTGTACATACTCCACACGCCTTGATGCTGCAGGTACTGAATTATTCTACTTCATTCTTTGATTAAATTCTCCCACTTTTGCAAAAACGAGGACTCAACGAAATGAAAATGTTAACTCGGCAAAAATTCTAGAAGCTAGCTGATTATAAATATTTATTAAATTTTTGCCTTTACTTATTGAACGTGCTCTGTTATGAAAATATTCCACTTTTCCTTTACTAATACTAATTGAAAATTAATTAGGACATTTTCAAAATTATTGTGTGTTAGTACTTATCTTATTTTTCTTTATATGACGTTAATACTATAAGTTTCATTAATATGAGATGTAAAATTCCAAGTTTTAAAAATTGTATGACAAATAAGAATGTAAAATTGAAAAAAATTTAGTTATACTTTTGAAAGATTAGTAGAGCGTGTATTGTTAGTATTCAATAGAAATTAATAAATCTTACCTATTTGTAATTTGAAATATCATATTACTAAATATTTAAATAAAATTTAGCATTTTCACCTCATGTTTGAAAGTTTGAAAATATTCTAAAACTTTTGGAAACTTTTATTGTTTAATTGACGAATAATCATGTTAAATTAAATGATAAAAATTTGAATTAAATTACGAAATTCTCGAAAGTTTCGTAGGTTTATAATTTTTATTTTGTGTTTTGTAGGACGTTAAAGCAGTAATCACGCATTCCATACACAGTACACTGAATTCAATTGGAGGAATCCAGGTGCTTTTCCCTTTATTTTCGCAGTTGGATATGCCTTATGACTGTATTTCCCCCAACGACATTCAAAGGGATCCTGCCTTGTGGTAAACTACATTTTATTTTACTGTTAGTTTCAAAGTCTGCTTTTGCTACAAATTGAAACTTTTATTGCCCAACTTCGTATAGCAATGAAAGCTGCAAACTTGATTTTATTTCACCTTTTAACGTACTATTAAATAAAGCCCTTAATTTTCAAAATAAATCACTAAATCATTTTAAGACTTTAAAGAGAAATAAAATGTTACAGTAAACAAATTTTAAATTCATTCCTATATTTTTTTAAAATAAATACTACAAAAAAAGTATAATTTTCAATTGGCAAATAATGATGTAGCAAACGTTATGTTCATGAACCTATTTTAAATATCTCGAATCAAATAATTTGCAAAGAATGTATTTTTTCAATTTCTTTAATTTAGACATTCTCCTCATAACAATAATACTTTATTTATAGTTTTGAAATTTAATTTTAAAAAATTATCTATATAGAATTTATTTTCGTAGTTAGAAATATTTCGAGAAAGAAATGAAAATTCAATGAGATTTTTATTTTTTTTCTATGTTGTGTGATTTATTTCTGTATCGAGATAGGAAAAAGTACTTGATAAAAAATAGAACACTGATATTAAATGAAAGAGAATATGTAACAGAGAAACTGTTTATTGTTTCTAGCTCGAAATTATTGGGGTTTATTTGTGATATGATGGAAAGTTCACAAACAGTCCAACAACAAATGGTTCTGAATAGAGGATTTGCTGTAATTAGTTACATGCTTCAAAGAGCGAGCAGGGAACATTTGACGATAGATGTTCTCACCTCGTTTTTGGAGCTTACAAAACACCTTGTTACGTGTCTCAGTGCGAACAGCGATTTGTTACTAAAACAGGTAAACGTTTGTCACTAGATTCATACATATATTTACAAAAACGAATTGAAGATTTTTACATAATTAGAAAAAAGTATTAAATTTACAAATTAACAAAAACAAAAATTATGTAACACAAGTTGAACATTTTTTTATGTTGAAAGAGAATTGTATCATGTTATTTAAAAAGAAATATATTAAATTAACATTATGGTTTTGCTAATTACGCATATAGAAATTAATAAGAATTGGATTTCAATTTATTTATTAACTTCAATGTTTCGATTTTCGATATGCACTAACACAGGATTTATAAATCCTGTATTTCGATACCTGAAATATAAATACAAATCATATTTATATATCAAATTTCAGCCAGCTATTCTGTTATTAAAGTACAATAATTCAATATCGAATTTAGTAATAATATTAAATCTGATTATAATTTTAATTAAGTTATGTTCATTGAAAAGTTTTGAGGTATCAATATCTTGTACAATTTAAAATTTTCAGTGTTAAATTCCATTTATTATTTCGTTATTAAAACGTGAAACAATTGTGCTTTCACGAAAATTCATTATTTTGATTTCTATAAATATTTATCAAGTGTTATATACATGTAGTTGTTACAGTTAATAATAATGAACTGTAATTAAATTTGGCTCCAAGCTTTAATACATATTTACATATTATTATACAAATTACATATTTTTTAACGTATTTTGGAGCGAATAAAACAAAATAGGAATTTACATATTTGAATGCGACGTGCTCTGAAACTTTATTTCATTTTGTTGTTTTGCATTTGCATTTCAATATGTTGACAATACGATAAAGTGCATTATAAGTTTTATTAATATTTTTAAGTTTCATTATAATTGGATTGCATGCAATCTACCGACTTTTCAAGCTTTCTCAATGTTCATGGCAATATTTCTTTTTACTTTCTGCTGCATTCTCATATTTTATGCTTGCTTTGTTAAAAGAATGGCAAACATAAAGAAGAGATATTAATACAATATAATTTATAAAGCACAATTCAATTTCAATTACTGTTGTCTTACACAGTCTCTGACAAAGCTGAAATTTTTTTTTATTATTTTCTAATTTTTATATTATTTTCTTTCAAGTTTATTCTTGTCTAAAGAAAATGACATTATTCTGTGTTGTATACATGTATAAATATTATCACTTGCTTAATAATGTAGACCTTTTTTTCTTATAAATTTGTTCAATGAAATGTTTGCCTTTGCATCAACGCATGCCAAGTGGTTTGAAGTAAGTACTGTACGAAATAAGAAAAATACACACTGCATTGATCAAATAAGAATAATAAATCTTGCTCCTAACTTTAAATATTTGAGCAGAATTTCGTACGAAGAAATTTTTGTTAAAAATGTCTAAAAAGAGAACCATCCACAGGCTCACTTAAAAAACATGTTGATTGAAAAGAGTTTTAAAAATTAAATACTGAATTGGGTACAATTTTGAAAAAAATATAGGTTTTTAACATACATTTTCACATTTTTTTTTAATCAGGCAGACAGTCAAAGCGAAAGTTAGTTTACTTGCATTTTAAAATAATTTAATAATTAATAATAAAATTTTTCTGTAATATTTTCTAGTGTAAAATGAATTAACATTATATTTTAGATTTTTCTTCCAAACGATATAAAATAAAAATTTTGTGAATTGATAAATTGAGGTTTACGAAAAGTTTTGTAAAATTCAATAAAGTTATTTTTTGTGTAAAGTTTTTTGTTGAAATGAAAAGAAGGTTGGTTCTTTGCTTTTATTGAATGAATAGTGGTAGGTGTGCAATTTATTTGACGGATTAGTTAGAGTAATTTGGAGAGGAAATTGATGGCTTGTCAATGAATAATGAAATAGACTAAGCTCGAATAAAGTCGGGTAGATTGGTGTGTCCGAAGAACAGGCAGACCCATGGTGATGTAGATGGTTTATTTTTCATTCCTGACATGTCAGCTGCTGGATCACGTCCTCTTTAACCCAGCTTTGTGGATATACACTCCAGCTCCAGTTCAAATTCGACTCTACTCTTACCTCGCTACGGAATTCCTCAGCGACACTCAAATCTATTCCAATGTGAGGCGAGTCTCCACAGTTATGCAGACTGTTCACTCCCTCAAATACTACTACTGGGTGGTTAATCCTCGGTCCAAGAGTGGAATTACACCAAAGGGACTCGGTAAGTTCAAGTTAATACTGATTAAATATTCCTTATCAGGTTCCCTTCATTTCAATTTGTTACAAACATAAGTCTTATCCTAAATTACTCTCCATATATTTTAATCTAAGTTTAAATAATTATCCTTCTTTGTAAAATACAATCAGGTTTTCATTTTTCCAATTCAAGAGTTTTAGGCGCTTCCATAATTCACTTGTAGGGGGTAGGGGCTTTTAAGTACGATCACGTCACTTTTAAAAATATTTCATTTTAAATAAAATTTTCATTTCGAGTTTTAATTGTACAAATGTGTAATATCTCAAATACGGTTGGGGTACCACTTCTATCATACTTAATTAGACTTCTAACTAGATTGTATAATTCTACTCAATCATGATCTCATTATAATTGAACAACATTTTTTTAAAAAATACTTGAAATTTAATTATAATTTTTTCCAATTAATTATTAAAAAAAAAAACACTTAAAATTGTTAGCAGAGCCTCCAAATATTTAAATAAGTTGTTTGAAGAATGTATTATAACCATTTTATTTTATAAAACGTGCTGTATTTCTAGAAAGCAAGTTGTACTTCTAACTAAATTTACATTGACTTTTAGTTGAATATAACATTAACTTTTAAGTCAGAAAAAAGTTAAAATTTTTGAAAAAATAACCAATATTAATTGTTAATTGGTTGAAATTAAATAAAGATTTTAGTATATTGTATTCAATTAACATGATTTTGTAAAAATATATACTGACAAAACATCATTTTTATACATATATTATACAAATAGTTTTTTTTATTTAAATTGTATTGACAATTATTAATTATAATAATACTTTTCTTATCAGTGTGGAAAAACATTTACAGAAACCCTCGATTACGAATGAGAATGAATGTTTAAATATTTAACACTATATAAGCAGTCTAAAGTTTAAAATAACATTATTTTATTTAAAAGATATATGTTTATTGAAAACTTAATGAAAATAGCCAAAGTAATTCTATAAAACAATATTATTTTAAACGTAAATTGATTTACAAAAAGATTTTCTAATTTTTTGATCATTTTCGTAATTCTAAGTCACGTGATAATTGAAGGAGGGGGGGGGAAGGTTACAAAAACATCACGGTTCTTCGTATGAGGTCATCTTTGAGGGTAATTTAAGTGCATGGTAACCTTTAACACTTTTATACCACTTATCAACATGTCTTATTTTTCTATAATTTACTATCTCCTAATCTTAGTTTTGTCTGAATCTATCCTCCAAGATGTAGACAGCAAATAAATACAATACATCTAAATCTAATCAAATTTGGAAGAATATGTTTATTTTCCAAGAAAAATAGAATATACTTGGTTTTTTAGAAAAATAGAAAAAATAGAGTAAACTGTTTTAAATAGTAAAAGAGAGAGAAATTATCTCATACTACACCATTAGATAATTGGAAAATTTTAAAATAGGTTACTTGATAGGTATTTTTACAAATAACTGCATTGAATGTTGGCAAAAGCAATCAAGCATCTTGTTTTGCTTTTGAAGTGGTTTTCTTTTAATCCAAGAGAGCTCCGCCCTTATTATTCTTCCGTCGATCTAAATTGTATTATTCGACATTCATAATCTGTAAAAATAATCAAGAAAGAAACTGATTGAATTACAATTAATAATACCTATTTTCCTAACAAATTTTCCAAAAGTGTCTTCTTCTCTCACATTATTATTTTAAATTAACATGCTACTTTTAAATTTGCTACTTTCACGAAATATATAAAAAAGAGAATTCTGATCTTGTGAGTTTTTTTGTTAAAATAGTATTTAAACAATATTTTCAAGTCAAAACATGTTTTAAAATAGACATGCTTCAGCTAAAGAAGACTTAAAATTTGAGAGGGGAAAGTAATCTACTTGTGTGTAAAAATTTCTTCAATTCATAGATGATAAATAATGTTAATGATGCTGTTGTCTTTTCATTTTATTTCAATAGAAATTGACAGCTACTGTTTTTATTGTTTTTACTTGTATAGAGATTTTATAAAAAAATTGTTTGATACAGATGGAACACGACCTCCACAAAAGGATATTCTAACAATTCGATCGTACATCCTATTGTTTCTGAAGCAACTCATTATGATAGGACATGGCGTAAAAGAGGATGAGATCCAAACTGTTCTTAATTATCTTACGACAATGCACGAGGTAACAAGTTAAATTCAATCTATACTTTATATACTTGAGACAGCGAATACGAAAAAAACTATGTAAATAAAAGTGAATAGAGTAAATAATAAAATAATAAATAACTTGACTTTAAATGTCAGGTATTTATCAAATTTTATAAAATTCCAGGATGAAAATCTTCATGATGTCTTGCAAATGCTCATAACAATGGTTTCTGAATATCCATCGTCCCTTGTGCCAGCTTTTGATTCCAAACACGGTGTCAGAACAGTTTTCAAACTTTTAGCAGCAGAAAGTCAATTGATACGACTTCAAGCACTCAAGTTATTAGGTTTCTTTCTAAGTCGAAGCACTCACAAGTAAGTTTTTGTATCTTCATACTTTCTCAAGTATTACTTTAGTATAAAATAGATCTCATATAAAAGTACACATTTGAAATTAATATAAAAATAATTTTAAAAAATACTTTAATAAGAAATATACAGTTTTAAATTATCCTTACATTTATATCACAAAATATAAAGTCCCAACTTTATAGATATAATTCTGCCTGTTCATTAAAAAACTGAAATTATTTTGAACAAGTTTGTTTTAGCTTTCTTAAAATCTATCAGAAGGTTTAAAAGTTCAACAAAAAATAATATTATAGAATGTAGAATTTATTAAAACCACGTTAAACTTAACAAAATTGAAAAATTTGCATCCTTATAATGTAAACTGAAAAATAATGCAAAATAAATAAAGAATACAAAACAAACGAAAAGTTAAATTTTAGCTGTCAATTTAAAAATGGACTTTTCTTAAATTTTGATTATTACCAAACAACTATAATTTTTTAATAGAAAAATAAAAAGTACTAAACATGAATAGGTATTTCAATTAAATAAATGTAAATAAATAAGAGTAAAAAGTTTGTGACGTATTTCCGTTTCTTATTGACTTTAAAAGTAAATTTTGAGGAAACGAAAACAATTTTTTACAAAAATTTTTCGGTTTTGCATTGCGAAAATAAATGGAATTATTTGTGTAAAATGCCATTAATTTTTAAAATTTCGTCGCGACTTGAAAATAGAATGGACTGACCCATATGCATCTAAAATTTAACTTGTAGGTAGATGTTGGAAAGAGAATAATTTATGTGTACGTTTGCGGGAGAAGGAACCTTTTTAATGGTTTTAGTTCCCAAGATAATTTAATTAAAAATGGAAAAAAATGATGATACTTTATTTTTGATAATTCAATTTTATCATTTTAGGAGGAAATACGATGTTATGATTCCTTATAATTTGCATTCACTACTTGCTGAAAGATTAATGTTGAACGAAGAGACCCTTTCTTTACCAACCTACAATGTTTTATACGAGGTAAGTGTGTCTTTATTGTTTGTTCTTTTCCCTTTTCAGTTTTTTATGCCTCTATTCTAACAGCATGAATTTCTACATTGCAGATTCTAACAGACAATATCAGTCAACAAATATTGTATACGAGGCATCCCGAGCCAGAATCGCATCATCGAATAGAAAGTGCAAGTAAGTTGAGAGTTTTAAAATCTTACACGTAATAATTAAAGTCGTACACAAACGAGCAGATACATAAAATAAATTAAAAATTTACATTATCTACTTAAGTTACGATATACTTACAAATTAAGAGCAAATTACAAAAGTTATTGTAATTGCAGATTTAAAACAAAAGATAACTGTCAAAATGCAATATTAGTTACGAAAATGTATTGTCAATTCAATCATCTTTGTCTTGTTCTTACGCGTTTTTAACATTTTAAAATATAATGACTAATTAATGAAAAATTGTTTAATAATTAATACTTTACGCCTTAATAATTTCAGATATTCTCAAAGTAGTGGCAACACTAATTCGTCAATCAAAACGAACTGAACAGCTGCTTGAAGTAAAGAAACTATTCCTTTCGGATATGACGTTACTTTGCAATAACAACCGCGAAAATCGACGAACCGTCTTACAGATGTCAGTTTGGCAGGAGTGGTTAATAGCGATGGCTTACATTCATCCCAAAAACGCGGAAGAGCAGAAAATATCAGACATGGTTTATTCCTTGTTTCGAATGCTACTTCATCACGCCATTAAATATGAATACGGTGGTTGGCGAGTTTGGGTCGATACTCTGGCCATTGTTCATTCCAAAGTATGAATTTAAACCCTTCACATAATTTATTTAGCTTAAATTTCAATTAAATTTACTTTATTCAAAATATATTTCTATAAAATTTGAAGATTAGATTTAGTGAGACAATAGCAATATTCAACAAACTTGAAATAAGTTTTTTAAGAAAGTGTGAGAGTTGACATTGTTGTGCTTTTTTGGTCTTGAATTCAACATTTTTGGTATTGAAAATTAAAAAATTAATTATCTTATAGGTCTCTTACGAAGAATTCAAACTTCAGTTTGCTCAAATGTACGAGCACTACGAGAGGCAACGTTGTGATAATATAACGGACCCTGAATTGAGACAGCAGAGGCCAATCAGCACAATTTCAGGATGGGATCAACACCACCCAGTTACAAATGGATACACCAAACCAACAACGTGGGTCAATCAACAACAGTTGGAAATCCAACACGTGAATGTAGGGAAAATATAATTATAACATAGCATTGGAAGCATTTCTTTTAAAATTTGTTTTAACGTAAAAAAATTTTCAAAAGAACTTAAAATCAAAGTTACTTAGCATAGGGAATTATTTTGGATACAATTTACAAAATTTGAATTATTTTTTTTCACTAAATATGTTACAGAAAGAAATTGAGAGTTGTTTCAAACATAATTAAAACAATTGCATTTATCAATGTTTGCATCATGTGCTCTTTTATTTTTTCAGGAATTCGACCCTCCCGAAAGTAATGACCGTCTCGAGGAATCCTGCAGCTGTGATCTGAATTCGATAGACAATACCGAGAGTGATGGAAGTCCTGCAATCATTAAATCTCGGAGTGAAACTGTTGATACGCAACAATCCAGCGAAGTTGTTTCGTTGGATTCGAGACTTAGCGACAAACCTGAGACGCCGACAACTGCTAGAGAAAATCACGTGGAAACTCCAACGGCAATTATGGAGAATAGAAGTGAACTTGCGTCCTTGACAACGACTCAAGAAGCCAGCGAAACAGAAAGCTCAAATGAGTTTTTCAGTGATGGACAAAAGGTTGAAAGTTCGAGTCCAGATTCAATTATTCATGATAATTTAACGAAAGACAAAGAAGCGCTGAGCCCAGCACAGGAAACCGACGCTTCCTCAACGACAAAAGACACTGAAGAGACAACATCTGTTTCTCCTTTCGAAGACGCTGAGGATGTTGAGAACAGTGAAGAAAAAGGAGACGAGAAGTGTGAAATCGAGGAAAAAGTGAAACAAGAAGTCAAGGAAGAGGCGAAAGAGGAAGTGAGTGAAATAGCTTTTGAAGAAGTTAAAGAAATAACTAAAGAAGTAAAAGAGAAACTCGAAGAAAATAAAAAATCGGAGACTGAGGAAATCACAGAAGAAGAAAAAGAAAAAGAAGAAACGGAATTGAAAGAGAAAGTTAAAGAAGAGAGTGTCAAAAGGTCGGAAAGATTGCAAGAGGAAAAAGAAAGTGAAGAGAATAGCGTTGCAGAAAATAAAGAGCAGGATGAAAAGAGTCAACAAGTAGATTCAAACGCTACCAACGAGGAGAGTGAAGCAATTAGTGAAGAATTTAAGTCAGCATCAGAATCTCAAGAAGATATTGAATTGGCCTCAGAAGAATCTAAAAAGGAATTAGTAATTGAAGAAGAAGAAGAAGAAGAAGAAGAAACGCCAATTGAAGAAGATGTTAAATCTAAAAGTGAGTTTTTAGCTTTAAAAGATGAAACATTGACTGATGTAAAAGAAGAACATAAAGAAGGCAAAGAGGAGAATGAAAAACAAGAGGAAACGGAGACAAAAGACAAAGAGAACAAGGAAGATGAAGAGTTTTTGGAAAAAAGTCTTAATTGCTCAACTAGCGTAGTGGAAAATGCTGAAAACTCTCAAGTAGAGGTTAATAAGTCGGAAACATTAGAAAATAGTGCGTTAATTAAGGTTGAGGGTGTAGTAGCCGAGGGTGAAAGTGTTGTTATAAATAGTAGCAAGGAGGAGGGGCCTGAAGAAGAATCAAGCGAGCCGTCCAATATTTCTACTAGCTTAAGTGATAAAACGGACCTTCCAGTAAGGACTAACGTCGAGGAGGTAACGGATAGTGTTTGTAATAATAGCCAAGTTCAAACTTCTCTAGATAATGTAATGCAAGTGCCAAACTCTATGCAGCAAATTCCAGCAATATCTACAGTCTGTGATGATATTAAAAGTTTGCAAGACGGTGTGCCTCAAAATGTTACTTCTAATGTGATTGCAAAAGACAATCCGTTACAAAATGGCTCAAATTCACCGGATCAGGAGCACGAGGACTTGAAGAGGAAAACAAGTTTATCTAATGCACAAGTCTCCGATGAAAATATTACGGAAACTGCCACTGATGAACAATCGTCCTTGTCTTTGGCCCTCAAACAAAACTCCTCGCCACAAAAACGACCAAGGAGTGCCTCGACTTCCACCCAAGTCGATCCAAATCAATTTGGTTAGTGAATATAATAAAAGTAATAGTCGTAAAAGCTCTAGTAAAAGTTGCAATCAGTAGACAATTAATTCTAACAATAATGACATTTCTTTCAGCTAATCTTTAATTACTTTTGCATATTGTACTTTCATTTCATACACTTTTATTAGATTCACAACGAGCAGTGAGACAAACGTCAACAAATCCTTCCACGAGGCCCATGTTCAGTCCAGGACCAACGCGGCCACCTTTCAGGATACCAGAATTCAAGTGGTCTTATATTCATCAAAGACTTCTCTCAGATGTTCTTTTTTCCCTAGAAACTGACATCCAGGTTTGGAGAAGGTAGGCATGAGTCATTTTTCATGTTATTTAAACTTGCCGTGGCAACAAAACCCCACAAAAAATTGATAGAGACGGGTATTTTTTGAAATTTGAAAACTGATATTATTTTTAATCACCGGAAGACCATCGAAACAGAATAATACTCAAGTTTGCAATGTTTTCTCGTCTAAGAAAAATTAAAAAGCAAATTTTTGTTTACTTAATTATTGTTTCAGTATTTGTTTATCTACTTTGTAAGAAGAAAAGGCAAACTGGTATCTTTGGAAACTGTAAAAAAATATATTTAAAATTAAGAAAAAGCAAAAGTTTATATTTCTATTTATTTATTTTACATTCTCATCAATAATGAGAAAGTATTTTTTTAAACCAAGAAAACATTGCAAATGAAATTATTTTTTACTTTAAAAAGAGCTAACAGAAATTATTTTTGTTTGCAGTCATTCGACAAAATCTGTTCTCGACTTTGTCAATAGTAGTGAAAATGCGATATTTGTCGTGAATACAGTGCACCTCATATCTCAACTTTCTGACAATCTTATTATGGCTTGCGGTGGACTGTTACCTCTTTTGGCTTCTGCAACATCTCCAAACGTAAGAGATTTATTATTAATATTGTCCCGTTTGTTTGCCTAAATTTTATAAAATTTGACTAAAAATCATCATTTATAATAACAAACCGTAGAGCGAACTGGACGTGATTGAGCCAACTCAGGGTATGCCAATCGAAGTGGCAGTATCTTTTCTTCAAAGGCTAGTCAATATGGCTGATGTACTTATTTTTGCGAGTTCGCTCAACTTTGCTGATCTCGAGGCAGATAAAAATATGTCCAGTGGTGGTATTCTCAGACAGTGTCTACGACTGGTTTGTATAATTTTTTGTTAAATTATTGTTTTCTGTAAATTCAACAAACATATTACAAGAGTTTAAACTGTGCCATTATACTTTTGGAAACTAATCTAAAATAAATAAAAATTATTTTAAAATATGCGTATGATAAAACTTAACGTGAATTAAGTTGATCTTGATGATTGGGAAAACATTTTGATGAGAAATTAAATTAAATATCTAAGCTTCAACATTTAAATAAATATGCGCACAAGTATTGAAATGAGTACGCACAAACAAACATTTTATTTTAGTAAGATGTACACACAAATATCGTTCATGAAAATTTATAACTTGCACATAGTGTGTCCTCAATCTTCAATTTAATTTCAAAGATCCACAGATTTCTTGTAAGGTTTTCACGATTAAGACAGAAAAATGTACAATAGAGCACATTATTAGAAACTTACACTCAACACTATTAATTTCCAGTAGTATAGTCAATAGAATTATCTTTCTTGCAGCTATCAAGTAACTACAGTCTAATCTCGCCAACTCTCGGCTCTTATTTTTGTCTAGATTGCTAGATTTTTAAAAATATGTGAGTTTTTCAAAACAGAATCAAGTAACATAAAAATAATTTTTAATGAGAAACATTTGGTCAAATTTAAAAAATTAAAAGTCCAATAAACTCAATTCTAATTCAGCCTTGTGATGAAAGGCTGGACAGAAATTAACATGTTGCCAACAAACTATTGGCATGTCATCATAAAATAATTAATTATCAGTTGTACCGATATTGGACTGTATTTTTATTTTATATTAATTTGAACACAATGTCGTAGAAAATAGTATAATGTTTTATTGTGATTCTTAACCCTGATTAATCGTCGATTAAGATGTCTGCTTCAATTGTTTTTAATCGTCGATTAAACTGCTTGTTTAGGTCTGTACATGTGCCGTTAGAAACTGCTTAGAGTGTAAAGAACGTGGCAGAACGTACAGCATGTTAGGTCGTCAAATTGGTTCTAGTAATAAATCACAGCACATACAATCACTTATTCGAGGAATTCAAATGTCACCCAAGGTGTGTATTTTGAAAAAAAAGGCAAAAATATTTATTTCAGAGGATATAGAGTCTTCTGCTGTCAAAATTAAATCTTAAGTTAATGAAAAAATAAAAGAACATTCCTCTAAAGAGTAGAAGAATTGTTCTCAATTTAAAGCAATTCTTTTTAATATCCTGTAGTAGAGATTTGTTTCAAATGAAAAAACATTTTTCGATCAAGTGATTTTTTTATTAGGTCTACATAATCAGCTAAAATTGCATTTTCTAGAATATCGTGGATAATTTAGCAAGTCAATTGAGTCCTGTAAAGGATCCAGAAAAACTTCTTCAAGATATGGATGTCAACAGATTAAGAGCCGTTGTTTACAGAGATGTTGTAAGTATAAGCGACTGACACCAATTTTATTACTCAATAACTGTTTGAAAAAATGTTACATCAGCTTTTTAAAATAATTTTGAAAATTTCAATATTGAAGAAAGGGATCAATCCTTTGGTAATAAACTTTAAAAGCTCTTTTACAATTTATTTATTTACAATTGTATAGGCACGTCTATAGTTTGATAAAAAGAAAATAGTTTAATTCTTCATTTTCTTTTGTTCCAAAGAATTGAAACATTTTCAAATTGTTAATGCTTAAAAATATTGTTTTAAAATTTTCCAACAAATGAGTGTATGAAAAGAAAAGTTGTATGAATCGATTGGTTCTTAATACAAAAATTGATGAAAAACGTAAAAATTTACAAGATAATGTACAGATATTAATTTTTAGAAAAAGTATAATTATACATCTGATTTATTAATTTCTTTTTTCTTAATTGCAGGAAGAAACCAAGCAAGCGCAGTTTCTGTCCTTGTCTATAGTTTACTTCATCTCTGTTTTAATGGTTTCAAAATATCGAGATATTTTGGAACCACCAGTAACTCCTCGACCACCTAGTCCTGTAAAAATGATTCAAACAAATGGGACTGGTCTTCGTCCTGGTAGTCCGGCAGGTGAGATTTCAATACACTATTTTTCTATTTTCACAATTCTTTGCAAAAAAAATCTATTTAGAACAGGAAAATCTTTGTAATTTATAGACAAGAAATAATATTCTTTTAATAAATTAACAAGCGAAGATACTTAATACATAAACAATAGAAACGGTTTAGTGAATAACTAAAAGTTAATAATTTCTGAAACAAAAATAAAGTGATGCTGCATAATTTAGAAACATTTTTTGTCAAGTCCAAGAAAACAAAGGTAACATAAATTTGTTTTTTTTTCATTTCAGTAGTTTGTTTATTTAATTTTTTATAGTTATGAGAAAATATTAAATTATGTTCTTAGAATTTTACAGTGAACTCATTAAAATTATTTCATAAATTTTTTTCAATTGTCAAAACTCTTACGTGTCAGATATCACGTTAGTCATAGTTATCATGAGAATTACTATTATTACCAATTATATTAATTATTATCATTATTAGCATATATTATTTCGCTTGGACTTATTGAAGAAAAAAATAAGACAATTCAAGCATGATAGAGGTCATTCTAATTGCATGTTTGCAATGATTCTAGAAAAATATTAATAAAATTAACGACGATGACAGTTAAGAATGTTAAAAGTTAATAGACTAGTTCAAGGCAATTAATTATTAATCATTGAATGCAAATATTTTATGTTAAATAAATACTTGTTCAGAGCTTCTCCAAGTTAGGCAAATTAAAAAATATAATAAAAAGATATAAACAATATTTGATATCTCACCAGCAATATAAATGAAGAAAATGTAAAGCTTAATCTGAAGACCAATAGTACATTTTATGATGACGAATATCTATTTTCTTACACCAACGATTCGTTAGAGTTTACATTTTTGTGAAAATATCAAAACAAAACGAGTGGTTAAGAATTATTTTTAAACAAGTTATTAATATGAAATTAATAGAATAGATTTCTTCCAAGTCGAATATTTTTCAAGAGTGTAAATCAACGCTTGACAAGAAAATAAATTTCACTGGAAATGGAAATTATTTTCTAGAAAGTTGTAGCATTGAAGTTTTTTTTTAATTCATAGGACAATTTTTTTTTACTTTTATCATTTGTTTGAAAAAATGTGATACAATGTTTCACTGCTTATATTTTATTCTAGTTATTGTATAGTAACTCTTTTGTCTAAAAGAGATTTAGAAAAAACTTTCTCTCCGAGAAAGCAAAATTAAAAACAGGTTAATTGAAACAATTTACCATTGCACATATTGTTCTGACTCAATATGTATTTGTATATGGAAAAATTTGTTGCACTAACAGTTGTAAACTAGGTATTAAGCCGTCGACAGCACATTGATATACCACCCTCTAGAACGCATGTGTGGTTGCACTGGTAATAGATAAGTTGATATGATACCTCTTACTTTGTATCTGACAGTGAGAGTTTTGATGTTAGTCAAATATGTTTGCACTTTTTTCTCCAGGTTTCAAGTACATTTATTTCCATTTCATTTCGTCTTGTATTACTTTTTAGTTGATTCATTTCTTCTTTTTTTTACCTTCTTCATGATTATATCATTAAAATATTCCATGAAAAGTCATCAAAAGTGTTACAAAAGACTTTATTAGAAGAATTATATTTCTGCAGATTCGAATAAAACAGCTGAGCTGTTTATTCTCACTTTTTTATTCTAAACATAACCATCTCCTCAATCATTCATATTCACATTTCATTTTAATATACTTTTTTAACAAACTTGCTTTTAAATTAAATAAAACTCGTTAAAATAATTTGTATTTAAATTCTTTTGTTCTTGTTGAAAAATAAAATAATTTTGCATAAAAACAATCTAAAACTATGGCAATGAATAATTGATAATATTGTCTAATTAAGTGTATTTTAGATATTTCAGATATTTATTTTCTGAGTTTTGGTACAAGAAACTCTTTAAATAGGCTTCAGGTTTTAATAAGTTTGAAAAAGATGAGACATCCAATTGTGTCAAATTGACATTTAAAAGCAGTAAATAATGAGATACGTTATTTGCTCGTTTTTTCGAAAAATTGTGTCAGTTCAATCAATCGTCACATAAGAATAAAAGACGGATTAAAGAATTGTTTTAAAATTAATTAAAGAATTAAAAGTGATTAATATCTTAACATTATTTAGGTAACTCTTTAAAATGTTGGCCTTCTTAACGGGATAATTGAGTCTTTTGAAACAAAGTACATACAGTACCCGAAACAGGTGTCTGATTCTTTAACTATACCAACAAATCTTTGTATGTACTCTTAAATACCTAATAGCAAAGTTCAAGAAGATAAATAGAATAATAGATTGTCTTCTAATACAAAACAGTACTTCACTGCATTGTTGTTCCGAGTATTCGAATAAAAAGCATGATGATAATCCTTTCAATTTTGTTCGTTTGTAAAAAACTACGAATAATCAAGCTTAAGGGGGCGCAAAATCACAGAAATAACTACTGTATTTTTGCTGAAAGAACTCAAATTTAAAATTCTAGTAACATCAAATTATTATTAATTAAAATTTTCATTTCAAACAACTACCCTGAAATAAAAAAGAATACATTTTAAAACTGGAAATAATTTATCTTGTAACAGAGAATTATTTTTGAATGTATTTTTGCTAGATCAGGATGATCCAAGAGTGAAATTGCTTCACCATGTTTTTAAATTACTTATAATTACTTTTAAGTACGAAAAATCATTTCATATTAAAAATAAGTTTTTAACAGTACTTTCCCATAAATTTAAAGAATATTCAATGTCCTGAAAATAATTTTTCAAAACAACTAGTCGCAACCCCAAAAACGATGCTCTGAATATTAAGAGAAAAATTTATACAAAATTCTTGTGTTGGAATCTAGAGATAGTGTAAGTATTATAGATTTTTAATTTACGGAAGTTTTTATTCATGTATAATGTTTTTTGGAGTTACGGGTGATTCTTTAAAAACAATTCATGAGCATGTCTAACTTTTTAAATAATGATACTAAGAAAAACTGTTTAAATATTCGATTCAAAAATGTTGAATTAATTAAATTAAATTGGAGTGGCTGTTTATAATCGTCAACCAGAAATGACACACTGAAAATGAAGATTGTGTATATATACAGATTTATGTCCAGTTAAAGAAACAGGCAAGGTTTCTTGTCCCTGTGTTGTAATTAGTGGGATGAAATAGGGCCAGTAGATTGTTTGGAGATTTTGATTTTTGGAGATGAGAAAAAATGGTTACACAGAAAAATGTGATTCCACAGCGGATGGAAATGGTGGTGGAGATGGGCGGCCTCTGTTTCCACAATGGTCTCACCACGTACACCCTCAGTTCCTTCCGGGGTCACACCCCAACGCCAATGTCAATGCCAATGTCAATGCCAATGCCAATGCCAACCACCACATGAGCCAGCACCACCACCAGCACCCGCTACCAGCTGCCAGGCACCCTAACAATCGCCAACTTTCCAACTATTGTCTCTCGAATCACCATACTAACCATCACAATCATTATCCAAATAACTTTAATTATCATCGGCATCATTACCATCACCACAATAACAACAATCACCATCACGCGCTTCAAAATCATATCGATCAACCCCGAAATGTCTATCATAATAATTCTGGTGTCGGTCTGCAAGGTAATTAATGGCTCGTTTTCTTTTTTCCTTTTTCTCGTAGAATGTCTTGGTTCTGGAGCCGTAATTCTATTCTATTAATTGTATCTTTTAAATCCACTCATTTTTCTATTCATTATTCTTTTAAATCCATTTGCAATTACTTTCTTTTCAAGAGTGTCAAAAGCCCTTATCCTGCTACTTGAACAATTTTCTCATTTTCTTCCAAATTACGGTTCTCACCATTACATTCAGAATGCGTGCTTGTACTTCAGCAATTATTTCCAATATTTTCCTTCTCGGCCAAGATACTCCGTATAGAAATATTATCCTCTGCTGTGGCATGTAAGGCTGCGTATACGAGCTGCTGCTGGCAATCAGTTTTTAGCCCAAATTGCAAACTCAATTCTTTAAATACAGAGTCTAATTATGAATGCAGATTGGCAGGACTATGCACTCAAACACTTTTTCTATGAATAAATGATTTTAGGCGTAGCAGGGAGTGATAAACGTGGAAGAAACCTGGCTAGATTCAATTCATTTAAACTTGCAAACATCGTGAAATTTCAAACATTTTAAATTCCATTGAATGTCATTTTTTTCTGCAACACCACATAAGCCTATAATAAAATGGTATATGTACTAATTTCCTCTGGTTCATTATTAACAAAACAAACATGGTTAATAAGCGATTCATATGTTGGAAAAGTTTATATATGCTTGTCGATTAAGAAGAAAAATTGGAAAACTAATATCGTTGGAAATTAATTAGTCTACGAGTGTATTGTCCTACTGTGCGCTGCAACGGTCAATTCAAGTGTGTGAGACTAAGTTTCGCAGACAAAAACTGATGGTCATCGGCAGCAAGAGAAACTCGAGTGTTCCCAGTTTGCAAATTAAATTTTGATTCCGCGCTTGATTTTGTTTGATTTGATTGGTGTCAGACAGTTATTGGCATTACCTTGAGTGCATGGAATTTACGTCGTTTCGCTTTAGATGTTCAATTTTGCAATTCACAACAAAACTATTATTCGTTTAGTTCATTTTGCATGTGCCGATGAAACTCTAAATGTCAATTAAATTGATAAAGAGATCATTTTATTCGTCTTCTATTCTCTCGCTAATCATGATTTACGAAATTAGTTTCGTTTTTTTGTTTATTTATTCTTTAAAAAAATTAATCACTTACTGAGATTAAAGAAATCTTTAATGGAAATATTTGGAAATAAATCTGTCATTTATCTAATGAAAGGGAACATTTTAAATGAGAAAATTTTCATTTATGCTTTAACAAAATTCATTCAAGTGAATATTCTTTTTTCACCAAATTTTCAATAAGTTCAGTAAGTGTGCAATTTTTAAATTATTATTCAAGTGCGAAAAATAATTTTTAAAAAGTTGTGAATAATAATTGAGCATGCAATAACTCGTTAGGCAATAACTTTTTATTTTCTACTCGCAGTGCGAGTCAGACCAAGAACCTAAACTAGTACATTGTCTGACCAATATTATAAGTAGAAAAATACAAAGTTCTCGCGCTTAAAGTGTAATCGCATGAAATCCCTCAATTATCTCATTCAAATAACGTTGAAATTTTCAGTGCTTTTTGATGAAAGAAACAAATTTAGATGATATTTTGTTTGCTTAACTATTTATTTGAAAACCACAATTTTATAATTAAAACTGATATTTTGAAAGTTGGGTTAATAACTTATGTAAATTGATTTTAAAATAAACTAAATTCTTTTTAATTCTAAGAAAAATTTTAAACCCCACTACAATTCATCATAAATTATTTAATTATTAATTATATATTACCTATAAGTTTTCAGTAATAATTAAACAAGAAGGCTTCAATTAACAGAAATGTTAGTAATTAACTTAACGTTAAATTTATTAGTGAATCAAAATCACAATTACAAACATTTAAATAAATAGATATAAATGCTTATAATTTATTTCAATAAAGATAACATTTATTTTATAACTAAATAAAAAGAATTGAAAACATTATTTGAATGAAACGAATTTTTGTTTTCACCAAAACAATAATGTTACTCTACTCTTTGATTTCAAAGAGATTTATATATTAATTTTAGTTTCCCATGTTTTACTGTTTTTTGCCTATTTTAAGAAGAATTTATTTTTCATCACCAACTACTTGGTATATTTATTTACAGTATTATCTAAAAAATTTCTTATAATGAAATTTTATTTTCGAAAATTTTGCACGTTTTCAGTTATGAACGAGATGCGCGTTGAGCCGATATATTTTTTATACCTACCTCAATTATTATAAGTATATAAAAAGAATTTTGTTACCTAAATATTTTGTAAAAAAGTTCATTTTTGTTCGCATGAATTCTGATGCTGACAACACATTTGCAAGAGGAGAAATTAATTCAAATTTTTTCTTGGTAATGAAACTTTTTCTTCTGATTTTCAGGAAGCGGTCGAGTCAGTCATTCGGGATCGCAAGACGATGGAGAATATGAAGTTATAGTTGTGGATGAAAATAATTCCTCCATTTTGGCAGATCATGACATTCCTTCCTCTGGTCCTCCATCGACAAAGGTAAAGATAATCTATTGTATTGCACAATCCTGTATTTTATTCCAATTTAACAATATTATTAATTCAAACAACAAAGTAGATGTTGCTAAACTAATAGATTTACGATATACAAATTTCACTTTTTATACAAATTACGTGTCCTAAAGTAACTATTGAGTAATTTATTGCAATGGTTGAGGCTTCAGGTTTTATGGAAGAAAAGAAATCTTTTTCTGATTGCATTATACTTTTTCTCACGATTGCATGAAAATTTAATTGATTTTTATAAAATTACGAGTTCAATACGTATCTTAATCTGCTCCTAAAATGCTTGATTTTTCAGTTCTTTTTTTTCAAATAAAATTATATATTGAATTAAATGCTAAAATTATCTAATCTTATAATATTAAAATCAAACAAAAAACAAACCATTTAAAAATTCAAATAATCCTTTTATGTCTAAATTATTATCGACGAATTTTCCAATAACTAATACATGGTTGCCACAAATATTAAACGCAAATTTTCCATGACATTTCAAAAATTTTATTTTCTTCCCTAACATTTTTAACAGTATTTTCATTAAATCCATCCCAAATTAAATAAAATTTTCTACTAAATTTTAATGTTTCTTACAAATACATTAAACTCTAAACATTTGACATTTCTCCAGTGATATTTATGAAAATCCCTGACTTTCCAGAACCATATCATATTCCATGACATTTCCCGAATATTTAAATTGGGTCTATTTTTTCTGGAAAATCCAATGCAAAATGCAGAATTACAAAAAAACATAAGGATCACAGTCAAATTAGCAAAAACGTGAAACATAATTTTTTTTTAAAAAAAATGAATGTTGATCAACACTTTTTGTTAAAATTCATATTGATCGGGAGAAGTGTAGCGTTTCTAATAACTATAAAATTTAAGCTTTTCTTATACTAAATGGAATAAAAAAAAGAAAATCCAAAGAAAATTTCAGGCACACAGTCAAATTTGCAATTACGTGGCATATGATTTTGGTTTTTAGAAAAATGAATGTTGATCAACACTTTTTGTTAAAATTCATATTGATCGGCAGAAGTGTAGTGTTTTTAATAACTATAAATTTTAGCTTTTCTTATACTAAATGGAATAAAAAAAGGAAAATCCACAAAAAATATCAGGAACGCAGTCAAATTTGCAAATACGTGACACATGATTTTGGTTTTTGGAAAAATGAATGTTGATCAACACGTTTTGTTAAAATTCATTTTTATCCAAAAAGTGTGGTGTTTCTAATAAGCATAAAATTATAGCTTTTTTGATACTGAATCAAATAAAAAATGAAAATTCCAAAAAAATTTCTGGAACACAGTCAAATTTACAAATAGGTGACACATGATTTTTTTTTTTAAAAAAATTCGAAATTGATGAATATATTTTGTGAAAGTGCTAATTGATTTAGGTAATTGTGAAAAACGTTATTGTTTTCGAATTAGGGTGCTTTTTTTCTGGGGAATCGAATGCAACTCGTAGATTTCAAAAGAATTTCAAAAACACTGTTAATTTTGAATAAATGTGAATGATAAATTTTTTTATAAAAATATTTTAAATTTAAATTTAATATTGATACTCTGATTTTCTACAAATATTAGATATCGTTTTTCTCTTACATTTCCATGATTTTCAGACACAAATTTTGTATTTGTGACTAACATTTTTTCTTGTTCTTTGAAAAAAATGTTCAATTTAAATGAAATTTTTTCTCGTAAATTTCTGTAACTTTGAGCTTTTAATATTTTTACAGTGATATTTATGAAAATCCCTGACACCTCTTATTTCCCTTATAATTTGTGGCAACCCTGATTATAGTTGATTCACTTTTGCAAGTATACTGAAATATTTGTCATTATTGTTTTGCAACTTAACATTTGTTGCTTTTATAAAACCTGCTTATGTAATAGGTGAAAGCTAATTCGAATGAATTTTTATAAATTTTGAGTAATTAAAATTAAAATATGGACAATTTTAAAACTCATAAATTTAATTTTTTGTATCTAAACTATATTCGACTTTTGACCTATATATGTAAATTTTTGGAGTTTTCAAACTAATCATTATTCAAAAAAAAGTTTGAGGATCTAAGTTTAAAACCCGAAACATTATCTATATATTTACTATTTTGTATAAAGCGATGTAAAAAATCTTTATAAAGATTTGCAAATTAGTCTTTTTATGGCGAAATCTAAAGTTGAGACATTAAACGTTGTCTTTAAAAAGTTTATAATTTAACAGATGAACAATTATCAGTAAAATTAATTTATTTTATAAACAAGGTCATAAATATGAAAAAGGAAGGTGATATAAGTCATGCTCTCACTGCTTGTAATTGATAGAATTAAAAATTTCCTCTTTAATTGTTTAAAATTCCCTAATGCTATTTAATATTTTTAAAAGATATATAAATATAAATTCAATAAACAGTAAATTGGAGTTAAATTGGTCAATTTTTTAATTTTATTTTGTAATTCTAGAAGATGGTGATTTTTAAATTAACAAGTAGAAGGTAGTTGTAGTTATTACAAGATATAAAATTGCTTGGATCGAATAGTAAATAGCATGTAGTTTTAAATGTAATGCATTTCAATAGACTTGTGATAATTATTACACGTTATTCTATGATGCTTGTACTTAATAACACAAATTTGAAGAAAGAAAAGATTATTTGTGACTGGAAGAGACGAAAAGTTTTCTAATTAAAACTAATTTGTATTTACTTTGAACCTTCATTGTCTAGCTTCTAATTAAAAATTAATTTTTAATCTCAACACATGACTATTAATCAGTGTTATATGACATTAGTAATTTTTATAAAAATGGCCATAATTTTTAATGAATCTTTTTCTTGTTTAAATAATATTAAATGTAGATAACTCGGTGGCACATCTTACAATAATATTATGTACACACTTGTACTTACGGTTTTTAAACAATGTTTTAATATTTAATCATGATCTGTTATCGGTAAATATTCTTATATTAAAGAAATGTATATTTATATGGATATTATTATGTTTTTTTAAAATATTTTCTTTAAATAAATGTCAATTTCTGATGAGGACAGCTGTACTGTTGAAACGTTAAAAGAATTGGTGTTTTTTTATTTACACTTTCTTGACTCGGAATGATAGATATTTTCATCTTACTATTAAATATTAAATTATTTATAAATATAAAAAAGTGTTTGACAGCAGTGATTTTTCTTTATACATAATTTTTAGAAATTGTATAAAGTATTGAACCTAGAATAAAAATACTTATGACATTTCGAAAATAAAAAAGTTAATCAAAAAATTTGAAGGATAAGTTTGCAAGGTTTTTTAAATTTACTAATCGCTCTCTAGTTTCGCAGCATGTACTTATTTTGTCTTTTATTTTCATTCTTAATCTCCTCTTTGCTTGCATTGCTATACGTACTAACTACTGGTTCTAAAGGTTGGTCCTAGGCCACGGAATATTCGCGAAGATTACACCTCGACAGAACCTTCTCTTGCTACTTCCACAGGACCAGAACTTCTGCCCCGAAATCCACAGGTAACTTTTCCCAAGGTTGCAGTGGAAAAATTAACTTTTAATTAATTGTTGTCAAAATATACATGAATAAAAGGAAAATAAGTCAACATCATTTTAAAGAAATTTTTTATTAATAATTTTGACAAGTATAGACGGAATTAAAAATATCTTAAAAAGCATAAAATTGAGCATTTCTTTAAAATTCATGATTTACGTAATCCGTTGCTGATAGATTAGTTTATTGAAAATTGTTAAGAATAAAGAAATTACAAGCAATTAGTAAGAGCTTCGAAACTGGAATCCTCTTTACCTCTCTAATCAGGTAATAGATTTTCGCACTAAATTAAATTCTGACTTATCTCACGTTTTACATGTTTAATATTCCTCTCACTCGGTACTATTCTTATAGTATATTACTTACGTATATTGAGCATTTTTCTTATTTTCACAAAACTCTTTTCTTATCTTATTCTTAATTTGTATTTTTCCTAGAAAAGCTTATATTGGAAGGCTTAGTATAATAATCGATTTTATGTACTCTACGAGTCTGCCTTTCTAGCATTGTAATATATTGCATGGTAAAACCTATTTACATACGTATATATAGGTATATACTCTCATTAACTTTTTTATAAATTAAACATCGTATGTCACGAATTTTGAGTATTTTAAAATAAATTGTATTCTTTGTAAAAGTACTGTTAGTTCATCTTTAGTATCAAAGTAGAAATAGAATTTTTAAAATATACTCTCATTTTCTTGTTCAAGTTGATTAGTTAGGTGTTTTAATAATTGTGTTTCAACTGGTATTTGTGTACAAATTCAAAATTATTTAAATCTATAAAATTAATTGTCTCAAAAGTTTATTTTATGGATGAAAGACGGAACAACATAACTGACATTTTTTATGGAAAATTGACAGCTAAAGCAAACTCAAGTTAGTCGTGTTTTAAAAGTTCTCACAATCAGCATAATAATATTTATGCAATTGTTTTATTTCTTTATGTTGCTTACATTTTTTCAACTAATTTTATTAAAACATTCAAAATTAAATTATATATAGTCAATTTTAAATCCAAACGAGTCCTGCATTTTTTTATAATAATATTTCCAAGTAAGCTAACCAATTTAAATGACTCTTTTGGAAATTGCATCATCACATTTTATTTACTAAGCAATGTAAATTGTTCAGTCACTCGAAAGGTGGATTATATTATTTATTTAACAAAGCTAATCTAACAAATGCCTTGAAAATATCTACAGCTAAACTTTTTAGCTTTGTATGCTAAAATTAAAAAAAAAGCAATTAACACAATATGACAAACAGAACAAAAGATAATATGATTATTTGTATCTTTTGTCGAAATTTTGACATCTCATAAATTAATTGATATTTTTACTAGAGAAATTTTATGGCGATTTACGTTACTTTGTATGTGTAATACAAATTTCCAAAAGTATAATTTAAATATGTTTTTTTACTCCGAAAGAGTATAAAAGAACGCTGGGCTCTACTTATTAAGTATTCGATTTTGAAAGGTTAAACAAATTTAAAGTCGTATTTATTTCGAAATCATGAAAGTGTCAGTTGCATGATTCTGACAATTTTCCAAACAACTTCTCCTTTGTATTGTTTTTTTACTCTTAAAATTGTTTTTACCCTAAAAATTGAAAAATTTATTTACATCAGTTTTTTAATTATGTACAGTCCACTCTGCGAATATTGCCGCCGACTCGCAAGCAGATAGGATTTTCAATTGGTAAATTACAAAATTTAAACTTGGGACTAGAAAATTACAATTTACCAGTCCCGAGACGAAATTTAGGCCCTATATACTTTCAACATGGTGCTATTGATTAGAACCTACTTTACAGCTGGTAGAACTTACAGCACCTACTTTAAGTCCACTTGCTCCTACATTTTAAACTATAAACCCTACTTTGCATCCAGTTCAATCCATCTTTTGGAAAACGTATAATCTAAATCATCTAAACCCTCCTCTGATTCTATTTGAACCTGGTATGCGAATTCGGCGTCTGCGCAAAGAGATCAAAAAGATCTCTTGAGTGATAATGCAACTTTTCATGGAGTGGACTGTAGTATTTTTTAATTATTTTAATTACTTGATGTTCAACTTTTTTATTTCTCTATTTTATTTACAAGCAAGTGTAAAGATTATGTTTAGTTTTCTTTTAAATTTACATGTATTGATTGTCGCTTTTAAAGAGCTTTTACGATTAAAATTTTCTTACAATTTACTTTAGAGCAATGATTCAAGTGAAGAAAATGGACAGCGAAGTAACATTACTGGCGATCCAAGTCTATCAGAAGTAACAACTGATAACGACAACAAGCAAAATTCATCAGAAGAAGCTTGGACAGACGTAAATTTAAATGAGGATGGAGACACAGTACCAATAACAAATCAAAGAAATGGACCGAGAAATGCCAATAATATCGCTCATTCTCATGGTAAATTTTTCAATTTTAATATTGAATACAAATTATCTATTAAACTAAAAAATCCAAGATATTATTGTAAAATGAAATTGACTTATTACAGGCGAACTTGCTGATAGTGAAGGGGAGGTTATTGATAGAGAAACGTTTTCGAATGCCGAGAGAGGAGAGAAACCAGTAACTGAAATTTCAGTTGTTCGAGTTCCAGACCATCTAATGGTGACACCATCTGCGCCAAGATCGGACGATTTGCCGATTAAAGGGCTTGTAGATCACATTCCAGTACCAACACCAACGCGAGAAGCTTCGCTAACTCAGCAGTTGGAAACAGCTTTGGGATCAGTTTGTCCACTTCTTCGCGAAATAATGGTTGATTTTGCGCCATTTCTGTCAAAAACACTCATTGGATCGCATGGACAAGATTTGCTTATGGAAGGAAAAGGTAGGAATATATTAAAAATACAAAATTTATTGTTCAGTTAATTTTAGAAGAAAAGAACAAAAGTCTATTAAATTATTCTCAATTGTCTGTATAAAATAGCTGTTGTGAATAAATAAATAAATAAATAAATAAAATACAGTCGTCCAACCTCTATGTGGCGGTACTTCCTGCAATACATACCTTCAGGGTTTCGGAATTTCTTGTAATACTTTAATACAGTTTTTGTATCTATTTTCTAAAAATGTATTTCTACATTTATTTAAACTCTTTTTGCATTTATTGCAAGATATTTTCAATTTAATATTTACAAAATAGTACAAAGTACACAAATTTTTATCTCTTTCTCTATGGCCTTGAATTTTGAATGAGTCAAATTGTATAAAGTAACAAGAAGCAATGTAAAATGTCATTAATAGCAGGATAGTATTTACTGTTCCAAGTATAATTTTCTGCAACTAGCATGCGGGTTGTGTGCATACCACTGCATTGAATTTAGGATTCAATGGACATAGCGAATAATGAGCTTGCCATGTTGCGTTTCAATACATTGTATTCAACATCAATGTGATAAATCAACAAAACTTCTTTTTCAATTATTACAATTACTCTTTCATCTACTTCATTTTTCAATATTTATTCTTGATTAATATAATCAATTATTGAATTGTTTTCCTTCAATATTATAATAATTAACTAACGAGTGATATATCGTACAATATAATATTGATTAATGTTCATCTATCTTGTTTTCAGGATTAACGACGTTCAAGAATAGTAATTCGGTTGTGGAGCTTGTGATGTTGCTGTGTTCTCAAGAATGGCAAAATTCCTTGCAAAAAAACGCAGGACTCGCATTTATTGAACTTATCAACGAAGGAAGGTGACTTGACAATTAATCTGAAATTATAATCCTCTTTTTTAACATGTGTGACACGCTCTGAAGAAAGGGCCCAAAGAAGCAAAAGATTAATTTCCAAATTACAAGTGTTTTTGTTAAATTAAATATCGTTTTTTAATTGCCTAAAACAACTGGTTTTTATTGAATATTTTACAAGTTACGGCAGTTTAGACGCCAAGGAGTTGCGTAGAATTTAACAGCATGCCCGCTTCTTCCTTTCTTCTCTAAAATTATAAATTTGTTACCTATAGTTTCCTTTCTTCAGAGCGCAGCAGACATATTATTGTTAAAGTAAAATTCTTCAATGTAACTTTATTTTCAGATTATTGTCCTGTGCAATGAAAGAACATATAGTACGAGTTTCCAACGAGGCAGAATTTATATTGAATAGAATGCGAGCTGAAGACGTTTTAAGGCACGCAGAATTTGAGGTATGCACTCTTGATTTTCTTATTTATTTCCTCATACTTACTTTTGTTTTATAATCTAAAAATCTTATAAATCCATTTCTTATTGAAACAATAATAATATTTTATTTTTGTTCAGTCACATTGTGCACAAACATTATTGGATCGTCGAGAAGAAGAAAGAAAATGTGACCATTTAATAACCGCATCCCGAAGACGAGATAATGTAATGGCTAGTCGAATTTTGGAGAAAGTGCGCAATATTCTGACAAATAAGCATGGCGCTTGGGGTTATATAGATCCATTAGCAGCCAAGTAAGTAAATCACTAATAATATGATAATCAATATTAAATGCATAATTATAGGTCGTTTATTTTTGCGCTAGTTTTGCTTATTGAAACGCTCCAATAATGAGGCGTCACTCTAATAATTATTGAGATTGAGAAACTAGATTAAAATTATCTAGTTACTTTTTAAAATTATATTTCTTTTATAAACCCTGCCTTATAGTAGTAATTTTTAATTGCCTAAATCTAGTTTGAGCAATTAACTATTTATTTCACAAGAAACATGTTTCTTGCCGCAAAAAGAGTTATAAGTAGGTTGCTACATATTATGTAGATCTCAATTGATGCTCAAGAAATGATAACTAAAAAAAAAACATTGATTACAGTAACAATTACAATTAACAGTCTACATGAAACTGTACAATTATTTACAACACTTTATGCAAATATAGTTCCGAAGGTTCAAATTTTATAATTATTTACAAAGCTTTGATAGTTTCAAATGCATTTATTTAAGCCCGTAAACTCAGTCTTATTTGCTATATAATTTTGTGTACAATTAAAACTTAATTTGTCTGTGAAATTAGACTGACAGAATATTGGAAATTGGACACCTGGGAGGACGACACTCGCCGTCGGAGACGTTTCGTGCATAATCCATTGGGCTCTAGTCATCCAGAAGCAACACTGAAAGCTGCTTTAGAACATGGAGCACCGGAAGATGCTATTCTCCAAGCACGCGAAGAGTTTCATGCTCACCTTGCTGCTTCGCGTGCCTACCAGCAACAACTGCAATCGCCAGATCTTTTAGACGATAATGAGCTTTTAGTTGACGACAGAGACTTGGATAGTGATCTCACTGGTAGGAATTACCATTGAATTCTCCTGTGTACTTGTTATTATACAAATATTAACATTAAACATGACTTTTATAACAATTTCCTAAAAGGGATCGAGACAAAGAAAATTAACTTTTTAAGAACTTATAAATTATTACGTCATGCAAATCACTTCAAGTACTTCTTTCCATTATAATTATGTTTTAATTTTAAAATTGATTACATTATGAGAATACTGCACAACATTTTTTCATAGATTTAAAATTTCATGAATCCAGGAACGTATTGAACGCGTATTATAATAAAGATTAGTTTTATTGATTCACACAAGAAGAAAATAATTTCTTCTCATCTGTTGTAATTTCATTTTTCTATAGTAATTTAACTTATAAAAAAAAATAAAAATGCATTTTTGCTGACTTAGAGTTGTTTCAAATTTTAAAATTGTGAATAACTCTTAATTCTTTTTTTAGGACCTGTAAATATTACGACGAAGGCAAGACTGATCGCACCCGGTATCGTAGCGCCTGGAGTCATGTCAATAACATCGACTGAATTATATTTTGAAGTGGACGAAGACGACGTTGAATATAAGAAAATGGATAGTGAGGTAAGTGACAATAGCTTTATCCATTATTATTTTTCTTTATGAGATTTTTAAATCTAAACTATTTAAAACAAAGAATGCAGAATTGAAATTGAATTCTGCATAATTAAATTAAATTAAATTAACTTTTTTTATTATTTTAAGACTGAAAATTAAATTGAACACAAAAGTGAGTATAAATAACGCGAACCAATAATTTTTGAGAATTAATCCAAGTGGAGCTTACCTGAATATTCTTTACGACCTATTAGAAAGTGTCTAATTATTATTCTTTATAATGTAAGAAAGAGATGTCAGTGAGAAATAGAATTTGACTGAATTTGTAACTTTCAAGTTTTTATCTAAGTAAATAATTACTCCTGCTTTATTCTCGACTCATTAAGATAGGTACCTGTTAAACTTCTAAAACGAACGCATTTGGAGCAACCTGTTGCTTTCAAAGTTATCTGCTTGACAAATGGTTACTCTTTATCACTGTGTCGCCTTATGGAGAATGCATAACCAAATGAAAAGTATTAATCAAGTTTTTATCGACCAACTTGTACTTCTTTTTTGTTCTTTTTTGTCAAGTAAAATGTTGTCCACTAAAAGCTCCTTATTTTTTCATATTTCAATTTTTTTGCGACTTTTAAAATGTTTTATTCTTGCTTCATTTTCACAATTTTCTGTCAACTTTTCAAATACTGTACTAGTATTTTTTTTCAAGAGTCTTGAGCATTAAATTTGATTTAATTAATCATTTTTAGTTCCATCAAAGATAATTTTATTCAATTGAATATAATTTAATGCTGCATAGTGAGTTAATGTTCTGAGAAAGCAAGAAAATGTAACGGAAATAAGATACAAGTCTAATATCTTGAGCTTTATCTGAAATTCTAGATTATTAACGACTTTGAAATAACGTTTAATCCATCGGGAATCACTTGCTCAATAGATGTAATCAAACTCAAACATTTTCAATTCTCAGAAGTATTTTAATTAGATCCTGAAAGCAAGATTGGCAAACCGTTATTCTTTTCGATAAGACACCAGTTCTGACTACTACAGGTACATATAACGAGCCAGTGACTATGTCCACATCCCTTGGTAGCTATAAGAATAATGGTACAAAATTAATCATGCGAGGCAAGACTGGAATTTGAATAAATGCGATCCATAAATGATGAGACGTGCCGAAAGCTTCTTTTCGGATGGGTCTGTCTTCTATAGTAGAATATATAACAAGCAGTAAATAATTAGACGATTTAAGTCAACAAACTGTGAAAATAATATTGATTTTTCACTTTTGTACTTTTACTGCAACACTTGGCAATTTTTTTTTGCAATATTTTAAACATTTTCTTATATTTTCTTCAAAGAGAAATAACTCAATCTAGTAACATTTTTATTCATTTAATTAAATTCGTTCACTCCAAGTCAAATGTACGTATAACTTGAAAACAGTTTAGAAATTACCTATCTTTTATGAGCAGTGCAGAAAGTACGTATCTCGGATTTTCAGTTGGAAACTACTTATGTTTTGCGTTTGAATTATAAGCTAAAAATGTCAATGTTTGTAAGTTTCTAGAGATCAAATAAGGACATGTAAACGTTCAATTAATTTACAAATTAGTTTGTAAGATTGATACAAATTAATTTTTTATATTATGATTCTATTTAAATGTTGCGTTTCACTTTTAAACGCTCACAAAACTAGAGATTTTCCTGTTTGGGAGAAAAGGTAAAAAAAACATAAGTAGTTTCAAACCGCAAATCTGAGATACGTACTTTCTGTAATGCGTTTCAAAAATTTATAAATATTGATTTTTGGGGAAAATTTATATGTAACTTTGCATACATATTCGAGCCAAAGTCTCAACACTTGCAATTAAACATGTACAGCTGTTTTAGTGAAATATTTCACTTGTATATTAAATGAATATCGAAAGGACAGGAACGTGTGCAT
>WNHD01000170.1:0-43417 GCA_011057455.1 Ganaspis sp. Gsp50 | reverse complement strand
CAATTGAAAGTTAAAACGACCAACTTCACGTGCGGACAGAATGAATGAATGAATGAATGAATGAAAGAAGGAATCGTTGTCGATTATTATATATAATTAGTTTTATTTGTCTTCATTTTTCTTAATCTTAACTGAAGAATCAGTCAAAATGTAAATATTCTGTTAATAATAAAAACAATAAAGATGATATACAATTATAGTCGAGTATGATAATATAAAATAAGCCAACAGAATTTTTAAAATAAAAAAAATTCCCAATAATGAATGGGAATTTTTGTAATTCATGGAAAATATTTGCCACCAGGGTCCTTTTCTAAAAATCCAACATTCAAGATATTTTCACATCTATAACATCCAATATAACGTTATCTTCTTTTTTTCATAAAACAGTAAGCTAAAGGTTTCATGTAAAAACTTCATTCTCACAGTCGATGGTCAGAGAATCTTATGTACATTTCTTCTTTTATAATATATAATATAAATGCAATATTCACTTGCTGTTTACGGTTTTAAAGAACCATACATCGAAGCACAAAGAGCAATAACTTTTCCACTGGAAAATTAATACTTGGAAAACGAATTTTCGTTACGACTAATCTTTTAATATCTCCCAAGCATCATCCTCTAATTTAGAATTGTATCCTGTACCTGAACTTTCTTTATCAAAGCTCATCAACGTTTCCTCTTTTGTTTGTTTTTCTTTGCTCTTTTTTGCTACTGACGATCTACTCTCCACAGATGCTTCAGACATTGATCGTGGCTTTGATTCCCAATTCCAATCGTGCGAAGAATTTGTTGTTGAAGCACTGGATCTGAACAATTTGATAATTTTTAAATTTAATAATGAACTTTAATTTCAGCATAAGGCAGTTAAACTTATGACAGCATAAACACAATTTATTCAATATTCAATTTTATTCAAGTGTGTACTATTTAAAATATAGTAATTGTTTACAAGTATTTGGCAAAAACTGCATAATATTTCAAACTTACTTAAGATTCGAATCGGAAACCAAAGACGATTTTTCAGTCGAATAATCATTTCTATTTAAATTGTCTTCGTAACTACTTGAATTTTGATAAGCTCCTTGAGAATTGTAGCGACTCTGCTCAGATGAATTAGTGCCGCTAATATCTCCCCATCCTTTTCTGCCTAAATCTCCAACCTATGGATTGTACAAAATTGTGAGAGAAAGGAAAAAAGGAAATAAACTTTTAAAACGAGTGTAACTACCTTAGCAGCTAAACTATTTACTTGAGAACCCACTTCTTCCAACAAAGTACCTTCTCGCACCTAACGAAATAATAAACAAAAACGAAAGAAGAACACAAGAAAATAAATTAAGAGATGCGAATAATAATAAATATAACAAATAACAAATAATATAACAAATAACAAATATAACAATAATAAATATAACAATAATAAATATAACAATAATAAAATAATGTATGTTATATAAATGTAGCATACTTAAGAAAATAGCAGAAAAATATAAATATAACGAACATAAAATACAGAAAAATAATTCATACAAAAGAAACTAATTATAAAAAAATCGTAAATTAAACGAACTCAACAAAACATACCTTTTCCCCTACAGTTTCTGAAATCTCTGATACCTTTTGCGTGGCGTATCCTCCAATTTTAATAGCATTTTCCGTAGCTTTACTAGCCATTTTTGACGCAGACGTGGAAAACACAGACCAACCCTGCAAATTGAAGTTTAGATTATAATTTGAAACAAAATACAAAAATTAATCTTTTCTTACACTTGCTAAAGAAGAAACTGCATTATCGAAAAATTCTTGAGAAGAACTTTTCGGGGGTGCTTCCATTTGATAGCCAAAACCTCCATACTTTCCGCCCTGATTTGGTGGAAGATTACTAAAAATAATAAAGGAAATTATAATAATAATCAAGTAAAAGTCTTGCTTGATTTTACTTTTTACAGTTTGTTTTTAAATACAGAACTTATGATTTTAAAAATCAAAGATATAAAAAGTATGAAAATTAAAACATCTGGTACTATATAAATATAAAAACTAATAGTTGGATGAAAAGAAAGATGGAAATAATAATAAGAAAATAATAATGGAATTAATTAAATAAAAAATAAATTTGTAATTTACTCAGGACGAGAAGAATTTTCATGCTGCTTTCTTGCGAAGAAAGACTCTGTCTCGGCTTTCACACTGGGGGTGTTGAAATTTTCAAAAGTGTTTCCTTGATCATTTTGATACGAATTGTACTCTTGTTTGCTCTCAAAAACAGTACTGCTCACAAAATCTTTTGCACTCGATGTGGAAGGACTCCACGATTCTCCTCTGGCGGATGTAGCAATCTGATAAAACACGTGATAAATAAATTGCATAAATAATAAATTAATTGAATAGTTGTGAAATTCACAATTCCACATTTTGTGAAATTCACAATTCCACATTTTGTGAAATTCACAATTCCACATTTTGTGAAATTAGAAGCGAGTTTGAAATATGAATACACATTTAACAAAACCTAAAAAGTATTGTTTGAAAAATTGAAAGTAATTTTTTGCTACATGCCTTATTTTTCAATAAGCTTAATAACGCTTCCGATGCATGTAGTAATCTCAATAATCATATTCAATACCTTGTCTCTATAAAGTGCTGCAGCTTTCGTATTATATTTCTGAGAAATAGTCATGGAATCATCCCAGTCTGGTTGTGATTCAAAGAATTCGCGAGCTTTTCTATTGCCTCCGACTTTCATTTTTTCTAACTCAGTGTCTTTCCATCTGTCCATTGAAATGGAACGAACAAAGGATAAATGAACACCAAGTCCCCTGTGCTTTCCTGAGCACTCGAGACATATCCATATTCCATATGTAACAGAAACCCACTGAGGATTATGTGCTCCGCATTCAAAGCACTTCTGCAAAAAAACATTTATCGAAACAATTAATTTATAATGGGAAAGTATTGCTTAAAATAAATATATAGAAAAGTACTGAGAAAATTCAATAGAAAGAAGATTAATTGCATCATTTAATTAGTTTTAACAACTTGACGTAAAGAATTTTGAGAGCAAACTGTATTTGGTGAATGTTCAAAACTTACATTATTTTCATCGCTAGGTTTTAATTCAGCTAAAACACGGCGAGTTCGTGGGCTGGCCATGATTTTTTATTATATTTAGAATTAATTTAATCTGTCACACGACGACAAATTAATTTTCCACAGCTGCTAACGCCATTAAATAATAATAACCTAAAAATGTCACACGTGGATTCAGTAGAACCAACCAATGAATAATGACTTTTCTCTCGGAACTTTGATTGTTGAAGTGTGCTCATAAACAAAATAAATACACATTTGTTTGTATAAAAGTACTGTCCATGTTCAAAAATAATTGTTTCTATAGATTAATATAATACCATATCTTTATTATATTCGCAAAATAATTACAAAAGTGAAAATTAAATTTCGCAATTCAAAATTGCCGCTGAGAAGATTTCTTCTCATTGGTGGATAAATTCCGCGTTCCATTTTCCAACTGTTTGGAATACGAAATTACGAATTCAATGGAATTTGATGGAATTCAATAAAAAGTAAACAAAAAACCTAAAAGTGTCACTTTGAATTTAAATTGGGCCTAATTTAAATATTTTTGACAGCAATATGATCTATATTATAAAAGAAATATTACACAGTGAATTATTACACTCAAAAATAAAGCAGTTTTCTTTTTACAATGTTAATATTTCTTATGAAAAGTTTGTCTGTTCACCTAAGTGCGAATTGTAAAAAAGTTTCGCTTTGTGATTTTAAACATAATGAGCACATGTAAATTAATTCAGCGAAGATGCTATGATTTGCTCTCCCATAAATATTCGTTATTAATCATCGTAATTGCCTTCACATGTGTATTTATTGGGGTTATCCATTTCGGAGAGGTTAGGAATTTTCGTTTCTTTAACCATTTTTTAACGAAATGTATTGTTATATTCATTGTCATGAAGATTGTTGTATTTTTATTTATATTGTATGTATTTACGCTTAAATGATAGACGTTAATTAAACGTATTTTGCAGATTTTGCTTCCTCATAGGGAAGCATTGTTTTTAATACAATGTGAATATAATTATCAAAATGATTGTTATTAGGTTTGGCTGGCATGGAGCAAAGAGAAATACGAAGCAGTTTTTCATTCTTTTAATGATAACATCCTGGGTATATCTTTTCAAAAAAAATTATGTCAACACGTTCCAATTGATGTCATTTATACGTGGGTAAACGGATCAGATCCGAGTTTTCTCGACGATTTGAATAGACACGTTTCAGTAATCGATGTTAATGCAGCTGCTTCTAGATTTAGTGATAAAGATGAATTAAGATACTCACTCAGATCGTTGGAAATGTTTGCACCTTGGATTCGACACGTATATATTGTTACAAATGGGCAAATACCTAGTTGGCTGGATATGGATAATTCACGAGTAACTCTAGTCACTCACGATGATATTTTCACTGATAAACGTGATTTGCCTACCTTTTCTAGTCCTGCTATCGAAAGTCATATTCATAGGTAAAATCTTCGTCTGGATTCTTACAATTCGAATAAAACAATTTTGTTAAAATTATTCATTATGCAAAAAACAATTTGTAATTATTGTGGTGCATAATTATTTGTGGTATGCAGAAAAATTAAAGTACTTAATAAACTATTATTCAAAATAATAAAAGTTATTTAAAATAATAAAAATTATTGAAAATAATAAAAGTTATTTAAAATAATAAACATTATTTAAAATAGTAAAAATTCTTTTTCAGAATAACGGGCCTTTCTGAAAAATTTGTCTACTTCAATGACGATGTTTTGTTAGGTGCTGAAGTTTGGCCAGAAGATTTTATAACGTACGCAGAGGGCCAAAAGGTCTATTTAGCCTGGTGGGTACCAGATTGTTCTGATGTTTGTCCTTGGGCTTGGGTTCGCGATGGCGCTTGTGATCCGTCTTGTAACACTACATTATGTGAATTCGATGGTCAGTATCTCTTTTTATTTATTTACTTTTCAATCACTTTTCATTTATTTTCATCATCTACATTATTTACTTTTAATTGATACTTTTACTTAAAAAAAGATAGAATAAAATAGAAATAGATAGATAAAATAGAAAAATATTTCCTTTTTTTATTTTATTTTTTTTTTAATTTTTAAAATAATTTTTATTACCTATAAAAAAAAATTTTAATTTTGCTTTTCAATCAGGTGGAGACTGTGATCCTTTGCCAATTCTAACCGACAACGAAATCGTTGAAGAAGAAAGTGATTATCCGTACAAATTCCTTCGCGATTCGAATCCAAGAGCCATGCAGGCAGAAAAATTACTAAAAACCAGATCTACCAACAATACCATAGATTCTATGTTTCTACGTGTTTTGCAGTTCGAGAAAAAGTACCCTAAAAGAGAAAGAAAAAAAAGAAATCACACTCTCAAAAATGAAACAAATTCAAAAACGTTAAATAGTACAGAAACGATTGATGAAAATGAGAAAATATCTGTCCTAAAACTCTCGAAATCGAATTTTAAGAATGGAACAGAGCGTCGTTTGCAGCCGAAACGTTTTCTAAATGATGATATTATTAATTTAGTTCCAGTCAATAATTCAGCTAAATCTCACAAAATGAAATATTCTGATCAGTGGAAGCGAAAATCGAGACAGCTTGATACTTACGCTGAATCATTGTTGTATGTGAATAGAATTTACAATGCAGCTTATGGATTTGAGAGGCGAAGAGTGCCTGCTCACATGCCTCATTTGTTAGACAAGTGGATAATTAACGATATGCAAAATAAATTCGACGCTGAATTTAAGAAAACTTCTAGTCATAAAGTGAGAAATGCAGAGGACATGCAGTTTGCTTTTTCATATTTTTATTTTGTAACAAGTGAAAAGCGGAAATTGTCTGCTTCTGAGATATTCGATTCCTTTGATACTGATAAATCTCGGTGAGTTTCTATGTAATTCAATTTGAGTAATTTTTAGCTATATTATTACTTATTTCTTTTTTTTATAAATATCTTTTAGAACTTGGTCTGATCGGGAAATAAGGACGCTTTTGTCAAGGATGTATCCTCTTCCATTAGATTATGGATTGGTTGTGAATTTTGAAAGTGCTATTACAAATTGCTCACAAAAAGTACAAATTGAGAGTACATCGTTACCGCCTCCTGGAGAAAGATATTTGGATTCAACTCTTGTGAGTACATGAAATTTTTAAAAAAGAGTTATAGAATTTTGTTATTGAATTTTATCTTTATTGTAATTACAAAAACAAATACTAAAAACATGTAATATCACATGTTTTTAGTTTTATTTATTTAATGTTTTATTATGTATTTTATTAATTATGTATTTTTTTATTATGTATTTTTTTATTATGTATTTTTTTATTATGTATTTTTTTATAATGTATTTTTTTATTATCTATTTTTTTATTATGTATTTTTTTATTATGTATTTTAAATTAATGATGTTGAAATACAATTATGTATTTTATTTAATATGCTTTTTTCATTTTATTATTTTTGAATGTAGCCCGTCGTTTCCAAGGAATTGGTATTAAAATGTCCTCCGATTGTGGAGAAACTTAAAGCAAATTTTGGCGAGGAGAAACGTTACAAACATGAAATTGTCAAGGCAGGAAAAAACGAAATTTTCGAAATGTTAACAAGTAATATTTCAATGACTGTACAAATTTTAGACGAGATTCGTAGAGAACCAAAGTTAGTGTTACAAGTCAAATACTAATAATTTAGGATTATTAATTATTATGCTTATTAATTAATTAACAATTATCATTAATTAATAATCATTGATTATTAATATATATATAAAAACATTTAAATGTATCTTTATATTTTTCAGTTTGTTATAATTGTTGATTTTCTGTTTCAGAAAGTTTATTTGCCTGAATGACGATATGGATCCAAATCGTCGATCGGAAAACGAAGTAGTGAGAGCGTTATTAAACGACTTTTATAGATCGCTTTATCCGATTAAAAGCAGTTTTGAGTTGCCTTCTCAATACAGAAATCGATTTTCTTATCGTCACGAATTGTACGAATGGCGAGCAAGTCGTGCAAGAGCTCGAAATTTACTTTTAGCCCTCGTTGCAGTGTTAATTATTTTAACTGTCTATCATCTATTTCATCATCAAATCAAGAGAATTCTAAAAATTCGCTCCTTGCCACCTCTTCTTGTTTGACATTTGTACTCAAAATACGTTTTTATACAATTTTTATAAATCAAGCTAATTCGAGACAGAACTAACATCTATTAATAACGATAGTTATTTGTTCTGAGTTCTGTGTCCAATTATTGTAAAAAATTTGTAATTATCGTGTTTGACAACTGGAGGGTGTAAAATAGTATTACTCAAATATTTATTTCTGTGTGTAATTCATATTTATCTCAAAATATTTCTGTGATATTTGAAATGCTTGAGAAAAATCAGAGGTTTTTTGTTTATTTTTGATTTAAGAAGTATTGTGAAAGAAATATTTTAGATTAGATTATTAGGTATTTTAGATTAGATTTATTTAGGTACTTTTAACAAAGTGATAAATTAGAATTTTAAAAAGAAGAGAAAAGAAAATTGAATATTTTGAGTTTTGCTGATACCGAATTTTTGGTCTTTCTAGAATTTTTTGTTTGTGTTATTTTGTATTATTATTTATTTTTTATTATTTGTTTATATCATTTATTTTTTATTATTTGTTTGTATCATTATTTTGTATTATATTTTATATTATTTATTTGTATTATTTATTTGTATCACTATTAATTTTTTATTATTTATTTGTATCACTATTTATTTTTTATTATTTATTTGTATCACTATTTATTTTTTATTATTTATTTGTATCACTATTTACTTTTTTTTATTTATTTGTATCATTAGTTATTTTTGATTATTTGTTCGCATCATTATTTACTTTGTATTATTTAGTACGAAGTTTAAAAAACATGTAAGCTTTTTTAAATGTACTTAAAAAAGAAATCTGATTTTAAAAATTGCTTCTCAATGAATTGTAGCCATATAATTTTACATGCTAGTCAGTTGTAGTTTACGAATACAATGCTCTATTGTACATAACTGTTAAAATTATATTTATAAACTAAATGATAATAGAATACTTATAAAACAAAAAAACTTGTCTCTTTTATAATAAGTTTTGATTAAAGGAAGGAAGAAGGAAAGAAAGAAGGGAAAAAAGAAGGAAAAATAGAAGAAAAAAGGAGGAAAAAAGAAGGAAACAGAAAGAAAAAAAGGTGGAAAAAAGAAGGAAAAAAAGAAAGAAAATAGAAAAAAGTAGAAAGAAAAAAAAATAAATAAAAAAGAAAGGAAAAAGAAAGGAATAAGTAGAAAATAAAAACACCTTTCAAACATTTTATTGATTCTCTGAATAACTTCCACTAATCTGAATTTTTTACTACAATATAGAGAAATGTATTTTTTAACTAAGTTGTCAAAGTTAACGTAACAATCTATTTTAAATCTCTAGAGAAACTAACGATTATAATGAGAAAGTGATTAATTTGCATCGTCAACGACACAAATTGAAAACGAATTATAACAATCAGTCTTAAAAAACTGGTTCAATAACTTTGCAGATAATTATTACAACTTTTGTGATGATTAATTATTAACGTGATTTCTTGATTTATTAGCGCTGAATTCGCTCTCTATCAAGAGGAGGACACTGAGAATGCCGAAGATTTCGAGGACCAACCATGCCTTCTTGTCTTCTAGCACATTCACTCATCCATATTGCAACACACGCAACTTCTTCGGCTGACAATCGTGGTCCTATACCTTCAACAAAAAAAGTAATTTTCAATTTCTTAAAATAATTTTCAATTTCTTAAAGAAATTTTAATTTCTTAAAGTAATTTTCAATTTCTTAGAGAAATTTTAATTTCTTAAAGTAATTTTCAATTTCTTAAAGTAATTTAGAATTTTAAATTTCTTATAAAGATTTTTATTTAAATTTAAATTTTAGATTACCTACCAGGAATGTGCGGATAATATTTATATAAAACTGGATCGTGAAATTTCATCTTCACTTTTTCTCCATCCGAATCTGAAATTTGAGGATCGTTGGAATTTTTTAATTCCAAGCTACTTCCTTCTGAACTTTTGCCGGATAAATTTCCCATTCTCCCAGAGCTTTCGGTGCTTGATTGATTCAAATTATTCTTCTGGTCATTTTCTGGATTTGAATCTTCAGATTCGTTACTTTTTGGAGATTTGATTTTTGATAATTTACCTTCACTTTCGGTGGAGATTAATTTTTCTTCACCTTCTACTGCTGTTTTATCCTTTTCACCTATTGAATAATAATGAATGAATAATCCAGAGAAAATTTAGAAGAGTAAGGATTTAAAAAAGGGATAAATAAAGAAAAGACTAATTTAGTATTTTCTAAATTTCTTTTTCTTTTTTTTTTCTTTAAGAAAAGAATGAAGAAAATAAAGAAAAGGAAAAAATGAGGAAAAGAAAAAAGGATAAAGAAACAAAATGAAAAAGAAGAAAAAGAAAAAAAAGAAACAAAATGAAAAAGATGAAAAAGGAAAACGAAAAAGAGAAGAAATAATCATAAATATTTAGATACTATAAAACCAGAAAATGTACTTTTCATCGACTCGTCATCTTTTGAAATTGATTCCAGATCCAGATTAATATCAGTTTCGGAACCACGGCTTGTTGCAGAAGCGCAACTTTTCGAAGATTTGTTTTTTTCCGAACAGTCGTGATTTTCTGGACACAAATTGCGTGGATCTGATTCTTCAAATAAAGTACAATGCAGATCTTCATCCGGATTTCTTGCAGTTCCGTCGCAACGAAGTCCAGCCAAAAATCTGGTATGAAAATTATATTATTATAATTATATCAGTGACAGAGTGATAGAATCTTTAAATATATTATAATGATTATATCAATGACCGAGTGATAGAATCTTTAAATATATATTATATAATAATTTATTTGTTTTTTAGATCCTAGAGGATACAAACCCGTATAATTCCATAAATAATGAAACAGGAATCATTGCAGATCCACCATCTGGTTCATGAGTGAATAATTCACAAATCATTATCATTGTTTCGAACAAACTCGATGTCAAAAGTCCTGCAGCAATGGCCAAGAATTTTTTTACTTGGCACTTGCGTCGAAATTTACCAATTAGCATTATCAAATTCAAATCTTTGCGGTCGAGGCACAAACAATCCCATCTACGCAAAAGAGTTTCCACTGGCACTACTTTATTATAATCTGAAACATTTATTCAACTAGTTATTAATTTATTCAAGTAGTTATTAATTTATACAACTGGGTAATAATTTATTCGACTAGTTATTAATTTATTCAACTAGGTATAAATTTATTCAACTAGTTATTAATTTATTCAACTAGGTATTAATTTATTCAACTAGTTTACAAGTTTTTTAAAGTCTTTTAAAAGTTTAAAAAAAAGCATTTTGAAAAATAATCATTGGAATCATGATTGAAAATTAAATTATCCTCCAATTGGACAACTATTTTGATCATAAAATTAGCATCTTGATGTTTTATTTAACAATTGTTAGATAAATGTAATAAGTTCAATAGAAATTATTTTAAAATAAAAGATAATTTGTATTTATTTCTTATTTAACAATTGTTAGATAAACAGAATAATAATAATGATAATTAATAATAATAATAATGATAATAATTAATAACAATAATAATTAATAATAATAATTAATAATAATATAAATTATTTGAAAAACAAACCTCCCAGTTGTCGCAAAAGGACTTTTAAAAATCCCAAAGTTAGTCCAGAAGCGGTTGCAGGTGGAGGATATTCCAATCTAATTTTCGAAGGCGGTTCGTCTCCATCAGCTAGAGCTCGAAAATAAGCGCTGGACCATTTGAGAAGATCGTAGGGTTGCGTTCTAATTGCAGCTTTGCAAAATTGTTTTAGAATCATTGGTAAACTTGGCGGCACATTGATCTGTTGACTACAATAGCTTGATTGTTCAACTAGTGGCATGATTAAATCTACAACTTGAAATTGTGCTTTTAATTGTTAGAAACAATATTCTTGAAAGTAATTAAACTCTCCAAGATAAAAAAAGGTATCTAATTTTTGTAAAACTTGAAAATTTAAACCAACAACAAGAAGAGGTAAAAATTGGAGACAATCGACTGTCGTTCATTACACTTGTTGTCACCCTGTTGTCCTGGAAACAATCGACTCGGAATTCTACGTATTCTAAATTGTAAAGGAGTTCACGAGATCAAGTCATTTGATAAAGATCTCGATTTGGAAATAATTATTTATTTTATATTATGTGTATTTTCATTTTTTACATTCTCTTCAGTATTTTAAATTGAAAATATATAATAAATATAGAAATAAAATACAAGAATGATTTTCTATTATTTTTTTGATTTCTCTTTATTTATTTTTATTTATTCTTTATTTTCTATTTTTTCTGATTTCTTTTTATGATTTTCTATTATTTTTTTCTGATTTCTCTTTATGATTTTCTATTACTTTTTTCTGATGTTTCTCTCCGATTTTCTATTTTCAATCTCTCAATTTTCAACATTTATCAAAATTTCAAAAGTGTAAAAAAATCCCAACAGATTTGTAGACATATTGTATTCGCCATCTTGCATTTCAAAAAGTGCTCTCTTCTTTGGAAAGTAGATAGATATAATTAGCTGAATGATAAAGTAAAAGTCTGCAAGTCAGAATCAAGTTTGGGGTAATTTTGAAAAAGACGAATTTATATTATAGAAGGAAATAAAAAGGTGCATCAAAAAATAAAATTAGCATCAATTTTATTAAAAAGTCCTGAGATTAAAGAAAAGCCGCTTAGTTTCATTTCATCAAATCAGCTTTATTTTTTTTTCTTTATGACAATATTCTCCGGAGAATGGTAATAAAATCAATAGAAAGAAATGTCGGATTATATAGATTAAATAAAAGAATAAAATAAATAAAAGAATAAAATAAATGAGAGAATAAAATAAATAAAAGAATAAAATAATAAAATAAATAAAAATAATAAAAAAAGAATATAAAGAATAATCTTCATTTGAAAATTTATTCTTCGAAAATTAATAACAATAAATTTCTTTGTACAGAATGGCTAATTATTTAACGATACGTTGTTTTTTATAAACGCATTATAATTATTATACTACAAGGACGAATGACAGGAAAAATTGACAGGAAACGTGACTCAAAAGTGCCAGAAAAAATACCACAAGTTGTATATAACAATTTATAATAAAAAAATTTATAAACAGTTTATAGGAAAATTTGATCAATCAAATAATGTGCAGATTATAAGAAATAAATTCTACTAAAATTAATTTATAAATGATACAAATACAATTAAATACACAAATTTAGAAAAAACAAAAATTAAGCAAATTCGGTATTTATAATGAATTTTGCGTTTACAATTTTTTTTTTATTCATAAATTATACAAAACGCGATTGAACAAAAGTGGCAATTGGTTTGCATATTTTTTCGCTAAATCCCCACTATCTTTTAAAGAGCATTTTAGAAAAAAAATGTGAAACCAGTCTGTTATTATGCAAATGATTTTACGTTTTGATTCAATCCAAATTCCAAATGAAGTTTATAATAACTTTATAAGCGATTGATGATTGGCTCGTGGCAAGGCAGGCCTCCAGAACGTGATATTGTAGCAATCTCATTTGAATTGTTGATAGAACTTCAAAGAAAAAACGTTTTCTTAATACACTGTGCGTAAGAGTGCAAATATTATAAACATATAGTCATAAAGTGGTCACTAATTACTAACTAAGTGCGTTGTCTCCGCCTCAATTCTAATTATTTGTTTTGAACATTATATCTATAGGATTAATGTGTGTTTAAAATCACAGCCACTCATTATTTTTGAATATTTTACTCTCGTTATAATTCAGACGACAAAAATCTACATTTCGTTTACAGTGAATTCTGCCATTTTTTATTAATATTTTATTATAATATTTTATTATGGTATTTTATCATAGCTTTTTATTGTAGTATTTTATTATTGTATTTTATCATAGTATTTTATTATAGTATTTTATTATAGTATTTTATCATTGTATTTTATTTTAGTATTTTATTATTGTATTTTATCATAGTATTTTATCACAGTACTTTATCATAGTATTTTATCATAGTATTTTATTATTGTAATTTATTATAGTATTTTATGCTAATATTATTCATTTTAAAATATTAATTAACAAGAAAAATCAAAATTAATTTTTTTAAAGTTGAGAAACAAGAGCTTTTCTTTGCCAGTTGAGAGGAGCTTTTAAGTTAAAAGGTTTTGCTCCAGTGACCAATTGCATCAAAAGCTAAGTGTGGCCTGAATTAATAATTATTAAGACCATTGAATTGGTCTATAAATTCCGCTTATTCTAAAGAAATTTTTGTTTTATTTATTTCAAGGGAAATTTAATTTTTACTCACTCTAAGGACAATTCAATTTTACTCATTCTAAGGACAATTTAATTTTACTTCCTCTAAGGACTATTTAATAACTACATTATTAATTTAATAATAATACTAATAAAAATAATAATAATAATAATAATAATAATAATAATAGTAAAAATAATAAAAAAAATAATAATAATAATTTATTTTAATTATTTAATAACACACTCTGGCAATTTAGTTTTACTTATTCCGCTTTTTATGAATCATTACAATAAAGGAAATTATTATGACGAAACACGTTTTATAAAAAAAAGTTATTAATTAAAAGAAAAAAATGGAAAAAATTGGAACACTCTTGTAAAGTAAAAAGTGGTTCAAATGTATGTAGCACGTGACTGGGCAGTCAATGGTGGGTCAAGGAAAAGTACTTTCAATGGATGAGTGAAATATCCTGGAAAAGTAAGGACTTCCTCTCGAGGGTTGTACCACTGAGAGCAGATTTAAGAGAAAAAAATAGCTTCCTCTCAGAATAAAAATCCGAAGATGAATTTATTTATTACTCTACTTGAACGGAGATGATAATGTTATAATAAATGGATCAAATAAAAAATAAATTAAACAGAAAATAAATAACAAATAAATAAAATGGAAAATGTATAAGTAAACAAAAAATAACAAAGTGAATAATTTTTACTTTATGAAAAATATCGATTACTCGTTAAATAAATAAATAATTAATTTAAAAAATGAATAGAATAGAAAATAAGTAAACAAATAATTGAAATGTAAAATAAGTAAACGAATAATTGAAATGGAAAATAAGTAAACAAATAATTGAAATGGAAAATAAGTAAAATGGGAAATAAATGAGTAAAAAAATGGATAAATAAATAACGAAGAAAAAAATAGAATAAACAAATAATAAAATAAATATTTTGTGAAATTCCTGCTGCAAAAAGAGGTATATGTGTCGCTAATGGAAAAGGGGGATTGCTGGATTTCTTTTGCCATGACATCATAATTATGATGAATAGAAATGGCTAACACCATATCGTTGTTTCTCTGATAAGTGTCGTTGCCTATGATTTTTTGCAGACATTAAATAAATATTCATGTATATCACGCTCGTCAATTGAGACTGATTTTTTCCATGTCTAATGCCTTTTTTTTTGTTACAAGTCAGTTTTATAATGACTTAATTGCTGCTATAAAAATGCCACTTGTCTGATGTATTCATCTGCACGACTATATGTATACATATTTTCAGATTTTTTGATTCAATTTTCATTTTTTATTTTCATTTTTATTTTTACATTCTCATCTCTAATGAGACGGTGTGAGGTTTTTTTTAATTAGCAAGCAAATGCAAATTTTTAAAAGCACTTATTTTCAATCGATTTTTTAGCACTTCTAATTCTGATACATTTTTATTGTAATTAATTATTCAAACAATCGGTAATCAAATTATTTTGTTTACTGTAATTTAGAGCAATAATGAAATTTTCTGTTATAGTTTTTAATTACTATTTTATTATTGTTTGTTTATTACTTTATTATTGTTGGTTCATTATTATTTTATTATTGTCAGTTTCTTATTTTATTATATTGTTAGTTTCTTATTTTATTGTTGTTGGTTTTTTATTTTATTATTGTTAGTTTCTTATTTTATTATTGTTAGTTTCAAATTTTATTATTGTTAGTTTCTTATTTTATTGTTGGTTTATTATTATTTTATTATTGTTAGTTTCTTATTTTATTATTGGTAGTTTCTTATTTTATTATTCTTGGTTTGTTATTATTTTATTATTGTTAGTTTCTTATTTTATTATTGTTAGTTTCTTATTTTATTACTGTTAGTTTATTATTACGATTCTATTATTAATAGCTTATTATCACTATTTCATTAATACAATTTTATCCCAAAAATGTTTTTCAAAAAATGATGCAGTTCAAACAATTTTTTCCCAGAGTAAGTACTATCTTGGGGCGCACTTTTTTTACATTTCTAGGAGTCTACAAAAGTTTACATTGAAATTAAAATAGAAACGCAGCATTTTCAAAGAAAATAGTAGAATAGAAAAAATAGTGAATAAAATAGTAGCAACGGACCCAAAGGAAACTGGACCCGACTCTGTTATAATTAATTTTATTTACTGAAAAACATTTCCTATTTTTTTAAAATTTACATATGAGTGCGTGCACACTTTACGTGTTTAATTTATCTGCTCTAAAGTAAATAAATAATTAGAACAGTGAATTTAAAAAAATATACATACGTTTGAAATTGCTGCCCACCCTTTGATAGAAGTCATTGATTTGAGCACAGCATAAAATACATATCTTAGTTTTCATAAAAACTTGTTTATTTACGTTCTTATGGTAAAATATTCCATTAAACCAGATTGCTCTGAAGATACAATTATAATACGTTGGTAACCATAAGGCGAAATTAAATTTATTCGTATCTTTCTCTTCATTTTTACAATTATTAGAAAATAATATTATTTTGCTTTACGCATTTTAATCTATTTCGTAAAGAAAACTAAAATGTTTTAATAAACAAAATATTTGAAATTCATTTTTTGTCATTTTTAAATTGATTGACAATTTAAAAATAAAATTAATCAAAGCTTTTTCTCTAAGGTGGCAAAAGTAATTTAAATTGGTTGAAAATTACTTGGTATTACTTTTAATTGGTTGGTAAAAAAACTAAATGAATTAAAAATTAGTAACAATTTTTACTAAAATATGTAGGAATTTTCAAAAATATGAATTAATGTCGGCTTCTTTTTTATACGAATTTTTACAAATATGAATTAATGGCGATTTTTTTTTGTACAAATCTTTACAAATATGAATTAGTGGCGACTTTTTTTTGTACGAATTTTCACAAATATGAATTTGTGGCGATTTTTAATATTTTTACAAATATACAAGTGTGTCTAAAAATAAACATATTAAAACTAAATGCAAGGGTGTCTAATTTTTTTTTACTTTTTTGCTTTTGCAAAATTAAATTATTAAATACATTAAAAGATAAAAATAAAATATATAAAATAAAAATAAAATAAAAATTCAAGGGTGTCTAAAAAAATATAAATGTACTAAAATAAAAAGAATTGAGAATAAATAAACATTTGCGGCTTTTGGGCTAAATATCATCCTAATGTGTATTTCTTTTTGATTTTCAGATGTTTATGTAACAATCAAAGACACATGTGTGCGTATCAATGAATACGCGAAAAAAACAGGTGTATCGATATTAATCAAAGATTTCTTAAGTTAGCATGCAAATGTTAGATAAAAATCTAACCTTGACACAAGAGGAGGTGTGGTCTGGTACAAGAAAAATTTTCTAGAATCTAACCGTAGATGCACTGCAACCAATGACGATTTATCAGCAGGTTTTCTTATTCATTAGGCAAGAATAATCATTTAACTGCGCAGAAATTGATAATTTATTTCGAATATATGATTTATGTAAAACTGATGTAAAACTCGTTCAAAAATACAAAAGACACACCTCCTTCTATGGTAATTTTCATTATCTGCCAAATCTAGAAAAGAGAAAATAGACATTTTTCTATTAATTGCGAGATTATTTTTTACCCCCCCAAAAAGATAGTTAATTGAGTATTTTAAGTTTTATTTTATTTATTTTAATTTTATTTTGATTTGATTTATTTTATTTTAAATTTTATTTTATTTTAATTTTTATTTTATTTTAATTTTTCGAAAGTAGATTCTGATTCTATCAAAATTGATAGAAACTGAATTAGATTGGAGTTTAGCTTGAATTAATTGAGTTATTATAACGAACTAAGCTAACAGTGTATCAAAATTTAATAGTATTTCATCAAACCAATCGAGTAGTAAAGTCAGTGTTAATTAATTTAAGAACTTTTTCAATTTTTTAATACAAATTGTGTGAAATATTCTTTCGTGAAATTATTTTTATTTCTTTTATTGATCTGCATTTTTGTTTAAATACACTAATTTTTTATTATATTATAAATATTGTGTTTATTTTTTTATTTAGTTATTTATTTATTATGTACTAAATTAATTGTAATTTATATAAACAGACAAAGTTGTAAATGACTGACATCTCATTTTTTTTTCTATGAAAATTATATAATATAAATATATAATATAATATAATAAATAATAACTTATATAATATATATATAATATAATAAATAATATAAATTATTATATTCTATGTACAAACACTTTTTGTAAAAAACCTCAAAAAAAAAACAAAAAAAAACAAAAAAAAACTCACAGTCAGTTTTTTGTAAAAAGTAAAAAAATTTAAAGAATTTAAATTTGTAAACATTTTTTGTAAAAAGAGCTACATAATTAGCAATTATAATAAATCGACTAATTAAAGAAAATACAATGAATAATTATAATTATACCATCAATACGATAATCATTTTTTTCAAAACGATTTCTATAAACCAGTAATATAATAAAATGTAAAAAAGAGGGAAACTGTATTCCATAAAATAAGAAAAATCGCATTGAAATGAAAAATCCTGTTTATTGGAATTAATTTTTAATTACTAATCACTCTTCGTTATTGATCTATAAATCATTATCAATTATCTTAAAAGTTTTTCTATTCATATTTTTAAGATTAAGTGCCTATTTTTCATTCTTTGATTATTTCTTTTTTCAATTAAAAAGCATTAATTATTAAAGGTAGAGAGAACGGAATACAACTTGATGAAAAATCATTTAATTACAATATGATTATGATTGTTTTATAATCAATGATAAAGGTAAAGAATCCGTGACTTTAAATGCGCTTATAATTAGCAGATGATTTTCATTAATTTGCATTCGAAGCTGCAGTAGCTCGTGGATTATTTTAACTTTCCGTAGCTACTTTATTTATAGAGTATTAAATGACAGATGAAAAAGTTGTAGAGCATTTTCCTTGAGAATTATATTATACACTGATACCACAGGTGCTTGAGTGGAAATAATTTTTTATCTTTTTTTTAAAAAAAAGAGTAGTTCAAATATTATGGAAACGTATTATGAGTATCTTTTATCATGAGTATCATCTTTTATAATCTTATCATGTGTATCATCTTTTATCATGAGTATCATCTTTTATCAACTTTTATCATCTTTTATCATCTTTTATCATCTTTTATCATCTACATAATTTTTACAATACTCAAAAAGTACAATAATATAAATATATAAAATAAAATATTAACAAAATTTATCCATCCTTTGCATAATCAAATAAAATGTAAATTTCTCTTTTACGTACTTGTAAATTAAAAACGAGTGTTAAATTTTAAACACTTTAAAAAAGAATACAAATTTATATGTAATTTCTATTTGTAGTTTCGGAGCAAATAATAATTATAATCCAGATGTGATCGTTTTTCCAATTAATCTATCGCTTCCGCATTATGTAATAAATTATCTGTCGAAATCATATTTATGAAGATTAACGGACAGGATATACATTCTCTAGATGACCTAGAGTTGCCGAAGGCATGGAATAACAGTCAAGGTCATGTTCTATTAATGAATCTTTTTTCACTGATTTAAATTCAGTGCAAGAGCAATTATCGGTCACCGATCTTTACGACTGCCACAAAATATCTCATTTATTGCAAAACACTTCTTATTCAATTTTTCCCCTTGTACACAAATTTCCTTTAATAAAAGTTTTTATTAAAAAAAAAGATTTGTTTTAAAATCGAATCTGAAAATAAATCAAAAACTTTTTGTGTGCCTGTAATAAAAAACATAAAAAGGAAATGTAGAGATAAAAAAGTGCAAATCGAGAAGAGTAAAAAGTAAAGTAAAAAATAAAGTAAAAAATAAAGCAAAAAGAATCTTTTAAAAGTAAAAATGAAAAAAAGTAAATGAAAAATTCATAAGAAACGAGAAAAGTAAAAATAAAAAAGTGTTCTTTTTAATTTAGAATATTTAATTAATTGATTTAATAAAAAAGATGCATTTTATTCGAGATGACCTAATAAAACAAGGAAGAAATAAAACTAAGATCCCATTGATGAAAACCTTGTACCAGATCATGAACCGGATCGTGATTTCTGATCAAAGATAGTTGATTGTTAGACAAAGAAATGTGTAGTCATTTAAAACATTGTCAGACTGGAACGAATAAAAACCTCGATTAACAGCAAAATGTCTCTGTCAATTAGAATTCCCTTTGAGACAGTCTCGAACCCTATTCAAAGAGGTTGAGGTCGATTCTGTGCAGATTCAATTTGTTGAATTAAAATCGCGAACAAGGAGTCCAAAAATCGACATCAGTTCTGAAAATTGCCAAAAATTAAAATTAAAAAATGGAATTAAAATATAAAAATGTTATTGAAATATAAAAACATAATTAAAATATAAAAACATAATTGAAATATAAAAACGTAATGAAAATATAAAAACGTAATGAAAATTTAAAAATGTAATGAAAATATAAAAACGCAATGAAAATATAAAAACGCAATGAAAATATAAAAACGCAATGAAAATATAAAAATAATTGAAAATAGCAATTGATCAATTTGAAGAAAAATCAATTTGAAATAAATTGAGAAAGAGCATTAAAAAGCGAAATAAACTGAAATAGAAAAATTCTTTCATAGTCATATTTTCAATGAGATACGAGATCTTTAGTTCTCAGTAATATTTCATTGTCACGGCTTTAGTTCTCTTCATTGTTAATTTTAGATCTCATTAAATCATTTAAGATGAGCATTCCAAGATGAGAGAATGAAGATTAAAGCATCAATTCCACTTGTCGATTACCTTATAACAAAACTCGATGCTCTGGGAATCGGTGTCTTGGCCAAAGGCCAACGAGGCATCATCAAAGAAAATGAAAGTAAAACTTGTGATCGAGATGTGATCGAGCGACGAACTCGAGACCTTCTTTTTCTCTTCGCGGTTAAGTTTACACCATAACAAATCGTGAATGTCACTTATTAACAGGTTTACACTTTAATTATGACTAATAGGCTTTTCAATTATTGTTATGCTCATTAGGCTTCAGGCTACCATTTTTTTCTTTCATTTAATTGTTATAATTGTCACGTTACCATTGAATTATGTATTATTAAATGGTATTTAATAATACGGTATTTTGTATTTTATTATTTTACGTATTTTTTGTCTTAACTACGAAAATTGGTAATTTTCATTCATAGTCAGGGAGAGAATTTGAAAATGGTCTTTTAAAATCGTAATTTAATCAAAACATACCTTGGAAATTAACATTCAGTTTCGAGTTCAATTTGTAATTAAAATTGCGATTGTAGGAAATTAATTGTGGGATCCAGTTCCTCCTGCGATGATTTTTAATTTTCGATAATCCATAAATTATTTCAATATTGTCTAATTGGATGCGTTGAGAAAAAAATGCTTCCTCTATAAGGAAGCAAAAACGGATCTTTTAAAATTCGCTTCTTGTTTTTAATTTCTTCTCTAGAAAAATAAATAATATAAATTAGAAAATAAACTGAATATTAAAAATACGAAAAAATAAAAACATACAAAAATGAAAATATAAAAAATGAATAACTTGTTTATGCACTGAAATCGTCACTTAAAGTTTCCAATTAATCTTAAATTGTTTTAAAATCTTGTTTATGCACTGAAATCGTCACTTCAAGTCTTAAATTGTTTTAAAATCCAAGTAGTATAAACAAACCTCAAAAAATAAACAATTCTATTAATTTTGTTAAGACACTGAAAAAGCTGTTACCTGTAATCCTTAATAATTATTTTTAAAAATATTGTTATACTTGTAGATTATTATATATGATAATAATAACATTATATATGACAATAATAATATTATATATGATAATTTCCAGATAAAGAAAAAATGTTCTTTTAATAAGAATAAGTATAAAATAAATAATATTCAATTCTTCTAGCGAGTATATAACCTCAAAATCACACTGCCGTTTGCTTTAAAAATAAACCTTTAATGGCGATTATAAATGATTTACTTTGCTTATTATACAAGAAATTAATAATTAATTTTTTTTTTGTAACATTTTTAGCTGCTGTCAATAAAATACAAACAAAATATAGCGTTTCTTTTATGTAAATACTAAAGTTACTGTTATATTGAAACTACTCTTTTGACGTCTGCTACCGGTTTCCGGTTTTATCATGAAAGCTCCTTGTAGGAGGCGCTAGTTGTGTGTTCTATGAATGAACGATGAATGGAATTCCAATCGTTTGTACTACGAACCGGAAATGAGACAGGTGCATCCATTCAAGAACAGGTGTATTTAAAATTGAAAAAAAGGCGCGAGAATTTAAAAACCGTAAACTTAATAAACGAAAAATAATGTAAAATAAAAGTGATTTATCATAAAATAATAGCGATTTATCACAAAATACATGTAATTTATCTTAGAAAAAGAATTTTAAACAATTTTCGATAGATAATAATACTCCACAGAAGAAAATAATTCTCCAAAAGGGGCAAAATTAACGTAATACGTAATAATTACTTTTCTAATCAAAACTAAGTGTAGAAATGATTTGAAAATCGCAGATTGGTATAAATCTTGATAAAATACCTATAATAATTCATTGTAAAACTAATAAATCAAATTTTATTAACTTTAAATAATAAATAAATAATAATCGTTTTATTTTTAAATTTATTGTTTTAATATTTATAGACTAAATAATGTATTTCGATTCTAATTTTAAGTGCACAATTTTTGTTTGTTAAAAAAACATCATCTGGCGTGTTGGACATTTTATAAATATGTAAAAATATGTTGTTAAAAAATGTGGATAATCATGTTTATAAGGTCATACTTGTTTGAGATACTAGGATAATTATCGTGTAGAAGAATATTGCCTCCTCATTAATCCAGCAATCCGGAAATAGAATCCGACTTTAGCATTGTCTGCAAAACAACTAATTAGTCATTAATGTAAAAACGGTTTTTATACGCTTTTTACGGTATTTTTTATTCCCAGAATTTTATTATTACGTCCACATTTTTACACATCCTACAATTAGTTTCACATTTTCGATACATCTTTGAATTTTTCAGATAAATTTTAATAATAATATTTAATCATAATATTTAATAATCATATTTAATAATAATATTTAATAATAATATTTAATAATAATATTTAATAATAATATTTTATTAATAACAATAACTTGTAACGAATATAAATAAAGTACCTAAAATTTAGTATAACATTAACGAAATTCGTAACATTTATTTATGACACGATATTATTATTATTATTATTATTATTATTATTATTATTATTTTATTATTATAATTATTATATTATAATTTTGTACAAAGCTTTGCGAAAAACAAAAAAAGTTAGAAAAACCTTTTGATAATTTTATCGGTAATTGGGTGTTGAGAATTGAAAGAAAAATGAAATTGTTCGACCTTCACCTTCAATAAAATTATAAGTGAAATCAGAACGAAATCTTGAGAATTCTTTTTGCAATTGATTCGTGTACTTTGCTGCTTGAGGGATTATAGATCTACGTGCCTAAAATGATCACTCATGCGTGCAAACTTTGCTTCCACAAAATCACAGAAAAATAATTTTAATACCAGAGCGTAAAATTTGTATTTGTTTTATTTTTAGGCATTGAAAATTAATATAAAAAGTTTTTTTTCTTTAATTCCATCTGAGGAAGAGGTAGTTTTTCAAATGTATCCTTTTGTTTTAATTCTACTATTTAAAAAAATATGTTTTCACTATTAAGAGGGAAAAATAAAATTTACAAAAAATTTAGTTAGATTAAGAAGAATTCTGGTAAGATTAACTACAATTCTGGCAATGTTAACTAGAATTGTGGTAAATGTTACTATCATTGTAGTATAAGAATAACTATATAATTATTGAGAAGTTATAATTAGAATTTTAGTTACAATCGCTAGATTTATAGTTGGATTTACTAAACTTATAGTTGGATCTAGAAGAGATTTTTTTAGTAAGATTCACTAGAGATTTGGTAAGATTCATTAGAGTTTTAGTAAGATTTATTAGGCTTATAGTAATATTTACTAGGTTTATAGTAAGATTTACTAGGCTTATAGTGAGATTTACTAGGTTTATAGTAAGATTGACTAGAAATTCTTAAGTAAGATTCCTTAGAGTTTTAGTAAAATTTACTAGGTTTATTCTAAGATTTACTAGAGATTTTTTAGTAAGGTTTACTAGAGAGTTAGTAAGATTCATTAAAGTTTTAGTAAGATTCACTAGAGTTTCGGTAAAATTTATTTGGTTTATTGTAAGATTTACTAGAGATTTTTAGTAAGATTCACTAGAGTTTTAGTAAGATACACTAGAGTTTTTATAAGATTTACTAGGTTTATTGTAAAATTTACTAGAGGTTTTTTTAGTAAGATTCATTAAAGTTTTAGTAAGATTCACTATATAGTTTTAGTAAAATTTACTAGGTTTATTGTAAGATTTACTAAAGATTTTTTAGTAAGGTTCACTAGAGAGTTAGTAAGATTCATGAATGTTTTAGTAAGATTCACTAGAGTTTTGGTAAAATTTATTTGGTTTATTGTAAGATTTACTAGGAATTTTTTAGTAAGACTCACTAGAGTTTTAGTAAGATACACTAAAGTTTTTGTAAGATTTACTTGGTTCATTTTAAGATTTACTAGAGATTTTTTAGTAAGATTCACTAGAGATTTAGTAAGATTCATTAAAAGTTTAGCAAGATTCACTATAGTTTTAGTAAAATTTACTAGAGTTTTACTAAGATTCACTGGATTTATGGTAAGATTCATTATAGAGTTCTAATAAGATTCACCAGAGTTATGGTAAGATTAATTATAAATATTGAGATGTTAATTAGAACTTTAGTTATGTTCGATAGATTTATAGTTGAATTTACTAGATTTATATAGTAAAATTCACTAGAGTTTTAGTAAGATTTACTAAAATTCCATAACTTCTGTGTTAGTAGCAATAACTAGAATACTAGTTGAAATAACTATCATTGTGGTTTGAATGTCCAGAAGGTTCTATTTCTATTTTTTCTTCCAGAAGGTATTCTACGATTCTGGTTGGATTAACTGGAATTATGCTAGTTCTCTAAATTAATACTGTAATTGAGAAAACAATATTCTAGTCAGAGTATGTAAAATTCTTGTCAGAGTATCTAAAATTCTAGTCCGAGTATCTAAAATTCTAGTCAGAGTATCTAAAATTCTATAGTCAGAGTATTTAAAATTCTAGTCAGATTAACTAGAAATCTAGTAAATTGAACTAAAATTCTGTTTAGAACTTCTAAAATTCTATTCAAGTCTCCTATTTAAATATCAAATATCCCCTTTCGAAAAATGATGCAAAATTATTCAAAAATCATAAACTGCAGTCGTAATTATTTTCATTAGTCGAGAAATTCGAGTGGAAATTTTGATGACAGATTAAAGTGTGATTTCTATTGAGAATTGAAACGATGTAAACAAAGCTTTTCTTGCTATTGAATATCCACCTGAAATTACGATGACGAACGATTTCTGTCGGTGAAACTCGATTGCTTGACACCTGAGTGTAATTTGTGTAAACGCCAAAAATGGCCATCCTTGTTGGATCATTATTAATTCTTGGTGTTGCAGTCCTGACTATACCTTATTTCAGAAATTACTGCAACCAAACCTCAGAATCGCCAATTGGTAAGCTCGTGTTTACTTTTTTAATCCCCCTATTTCGCTAAACAAACCATTAAATAATAACCACGAGAACCTTGATCTCAGGGACTTGTAATTTTTTATCTGATAGTCATTAGGATTAATGAGAAATATCGCAGTAGAATGTTTCCAGTATCAATTCAAAAAAATTAATTGTTATCTTTAAAGTACGTTTTCTTTTTTAGTTTTAGCAGTTTTTTTTCTTTATTGCATTTTGTTTTTTTATTTTATAAATGACAGTTATTTTTTAACCATTTTTTTAGTTTTCATTTAGTCTTTAGTTTCATTTTTAGTTTTAGTTCATTTTTTGTAGTCTGTGAATTTTCCAGTCTATGTTTTCAAAAATTTTTTCAAAAAGTTGTTTGCACTAAGATTTACACAGTTTATTTATTTATTTATTTATTTACATGTTCAATTTATGAAAATTACAATTTTTTGAAATAGAAATTTATTAATGAAAAGTGTGATGTAGTTGTTTCAGATAAAGATGAAAGTACGGAAACAAAGAATGGTTCGAAAATAAATGAATCAGAATTGGAGGATCGATCTGAAAAAATAGAAGGGTTGGAAAAAAAAGAGCAGACAGTGATAATAAATAATGAGCCAACTTTGCGTGTCAAGGATTTCTTGATTGACACTTTGGAAAAGGAGAGAAAGAAGGTAATGAGAGATGCGTGTGTAAATACGGAAACGACGTTTGAAAAATTGAAAAAAAATGTTGATAATGTTCGAGAAGAAAGTGAAAAGAAAATGCAAGATGAATCCACTCAGACACCGATAATAGTTGAGGCTTTGTTTCATAACGAAAATCCTGGAATATTCATTCCTGAACCTCCGATTAATAATTTTCAAAGTTCCCTGAATTCAGCGAATTCTAATGTTTCACGAAAATCAAAAAGTCTCTCGAAAAGAGGAAAAGGAATTAAAAACTTTTTTAACAGTGAGTATAAAAGTTTTTTACTTCAAAAGTATTTATTTAAAAAAGTGTTTATTTAAAAAGCGTTTATTTAAAAAGTCTTTATTTAAAAAGTCTTTATTTAAAAAGTGTTTATTTAAAAAGTCTTTAAGTATTTGTTTAAAAATTGTTTTTTTTAAAGTATTTATTTTCAAAGTGTTTATCTTCAAAGTGTTTATTTTCAATAGATGTTTATTTTAGATAAGTGTTTATTTTAAAAGTATAAGCGTTTATTTTAAAACTATGACATTTTTCTATTTAAAATAAAAATCCGATTTGTAATTAATTAAGTATAAAAAAATATTACACGTATTGTAAAATTATATCAACAAGGTTTATTTCTATTAGAATAGTTAGAATAAATATCAAGATTTATTTTTATTTACTTTATGTTTATTAACAAAGATTCATTAAAACTCTCATTCAATTTATTTAAAAAATTATGGTTTCGTAAACGTTTTTACAGACCCTTAAAAGATTATTTATTCATAACTATATAATTGTTATTATGTAAATAGAAACATTTAAAGGTTGTGAAATTCAATTTTTTTTAATTAGAAAAAATTGTCTACAAGATCTATTCCACAAAAAATTCTCAAGAAAAAATGATTTAAAAAAATTAAAGCCATTTAAAAATATTTCTCAACATATTTAAATTAAGAATATTTCTCAAATTATTTAATTTAAGAATCTTGAAATTATTTAATAATCTGAAATTATTTATTCTTAAAATATTTCTCAAATTATTTAATTTAGTAATCCTTCTCAAATTATTTATTTTAAAAATGTTTTTTAAATTATTTAATTAAAAAATCTTGAAATTATTTATTTTTAAAATATTTCTCAAATTTTTTATTCTTAAAATATTTCTCAAATTATTTATTCTTAAAATATTTCTCAAATTATTTAATTTAGAAATCCTTCTCAAATTATTTATTTTAAAAATATTTCCCAAATTATTTATAAATGCAATTTTATCAATAATAATTTATTTCTGTACATATTTTATTATCTTATTATGTTTATATTAAAATTATCGCGCAAATCTGAAGCAAAATTTCCGCAAGCTCACATATTCAATTTACTTTAAAATTTTTTTTTTGCGTACAGACTTGAAGGCCCAGTCTAGTTCAAGTTCAGAAAAATCTGAAAAGACGATAAAATCAAGAAGTGAAGAAAGTGAGAGTACTACGAGTTCTACTACTCATTCGACTTTGAAAAATGATTCATGGTCTTCGAATATGGAAAATATGCTTCCTCTTGGAAATTCGACAATTTCGGGTCTTAAACCAGAATGGGGTTTTAATATTCAATCAAATGGGCCTTTGAAACTTTGTGTAGAACGTAATCTAAGCAGTTTCGTTTCATTGCAAGATTATAATTCAATTGCAAGTGCTGACGTGTCAAATAGCCAAAAAAGTTTCAACTTATATTTTTTATCGCCAAATTCAACTGGAATTGAATAAAAAAAAATATTTCCAGGAAAAATTAACTCAACTTATCAAAAAGATATTGCAAATATTTTATCCTGCAAGATATTTGCAGGAATTCAATAAGTGGATTATTTACATGAATCGATTATTGTTTTAAATATCAAAGATTGATTTCGACGAAAATCAATTATTTGCAAATAGTTTAAGAATGATTAGCAAATACTTACAAAATTATTGGCGAGTAATTTAAAAATTATTAACAAATATTTTTTAAATTATTGGCAAATAATTAAATAATTATTTGCAAAATTTAAAAACTATTTGCAGGTAATGGTTTACAATATTCTTTTCTTAGATTTCGCAATTTAAGAAAATAAAGCTCTGGGGCGTGGGTGAAAAAATTTCGCTTTCAAGAAAATAATTTTTGATTCGTTGAGTTGATTGTTTCGTACAGAAAATTACTTTTGTTGCAAAGTACATTAAATTGTTTGCATTTTTTAAGAAATATTTATTCCCAGGGAAAAATTTGTTGTATTCGTATTTATTTATTTTCGTTATATTAATTTATTCTTTTTTTTTATTTATTTCGTGTTATTGTCGCATTCTTGTTTTCTGTTGCATTCTCTTTTTTGTTGCAATCTCTTTTTTGTTGCAATTTCTTTTTTGTTGCAATCTTCTTTTTTCTTGCAATCTCTTTTTTGTTGCAATCTTTTTTTCTTGTATTCTTATTTTTTAATTTACTAATAGAATATTATTAAATTATTAATATTCATTATTCCATTGGAATTTATCTCCAATCATTGTTATTGAATTTTTAGGATAAAAATGAGAAATCACTTTTTATAAAAAAATTGCAAGCGCTCAGGTGTATTTTTTAAGTAGAAATATTTAATGATATTAATGGTTTTTATTTCGGATGAGTATTTATTTTGGGTGTGCATTTAGAAAAAGTTATAATACAATCGAGTCTGTGAATAGTGTCGCAAATTTCAAACCCAACGGGATATTTCTCACGAAAGCAGCACCCCTACTCTTTGTGAGCTGCGCAGAAAATGTGCGCGCAGTATTCGTGCATTATTGAGCGGCGCAAGAGTGGGGATGACGTTCGGACGAAAATAGAAAGGAAACGTACTATTCAGAGAGTCGACTGTATACAATAATAGTTATTAATTTTCGCTCGAATTTACAATGCTTATTCATTTTATTCTAAATAAGCACTTGTATGATTAATATAATTACTCGTTAAATTAATGCATTTGTATAAATAATGTATTTGTAAAAGTAATGTTTTTGTAAAAGTAATGTTTTTGAAAAGTAATGTTTTTGTAAAAGTAACGTTTCTGTGCAATCAATGTTTTTTTTCAAAAAAAATATCAAAAATATGTCAAAGAAATATTTTTGTATAAATAACGTTTTTTATATACAAACAACGTGTTTAGTTAATTACATTAATTACATTAATTAATTAATTATACTTACATATTTATAAATAACGTTTTTATACACAAAAAAATTAATTTGTTTAATAAAAAATAAATTTGCTAAAATGTGGCGCAAAGTTTTGTAATGTTTATTCACATGCAAAAATATTGTATCTACAAGTTGTACAATTATTTTCGAATAAAAATAAATGGATATAGTGAAAAATAAATAATTACGTGTTAAGTGTCATTATTTGTCAAATTAATGTACTTCGATCTTGATTTTATCTTGATGCTCTAACATGACTAGAACATATGTCAAACGTGAATTGAATGAGAGATCAGACACTTTTAATTTGTACATAATTCCATTTAATTTAGGGAAATTAGCATAGTAAGTGTGTTTTAACATACACTGTTGAAATTTTAGCATGACGTAGATCATTTACTGATATACAAGATAGGTCGTTGCTGGACCGGTTTCCGATGATTGTTAATGTGCAATTCACTCTGTAAAACAAGTCACGTTTCAAGTATCAACAACAGGCCAATGACTCTCTTTTAACATAAAAATCCAATTTTTTTCCAAACTTTGCCATTTTTTGAAAAAATATTTTGATACATAAAAAGCATTTTAATTAAATTTGTATTAAGTAGTTTAATTAATTATTTAACATTTTTATATTCGGAATTGAATTTATATTTTTAGAAGTTCTATTTCTAGAAGAATTTCTAATTTTGGCTTTGAATTTCATTTAGAAATTTAATTTTTTCTTTTTATATTTTGTAATACAATTTTTTATACAATTATTACTTTTCCGTTTTTTGCTTTCAGTTGCAAATAACAATTTTTATTTTCAGTTTGATTAACAATTCGTTTCAATTTTGATTTACATTTCAAATTCTGTTTTTATTTTCAAGTTTGTCGTGTTTTCAAATTTTTCAATTCAAAGTGGTTTACACTTTTCTATTGAAATTCAAATTTTTGTTTTTCTGTCAAAGATCGATTTGAATTTTAATGCTTTGTTACTGACTGAACTTTGATTTCATTTTTATAAACTTTGCTTCTGCGTATCATAGTTTTTCAATTTCATTTGAAGATTTATGTTGAGTTGAAAATTTATGTTGAATTCAAAATTCGCTTTGAGTTAAAAATTCGCTTCGAGTTTAAAACTCGCTTCGAGATAAAAATTTTCTACGAGTTAGAAATTCGTTTCGAGATAAAAATTCGCTTCGAGTCAAAAATTCGCTTCGAGTTAAAAATCCGCTTCGAGTCAAAAATTCGTTTCGAGTCAAAAATTCGTTTCGAGTCAAAAATTCGCTTCGAGTTAAAAATTCTCTTCGAGATAAAAATTCGTTTCGAGATAAAAATCCACTTTGAGTTAAAAATTCATTTTTAATCCAAAATCCAGTTTTGATGAAAAGCATAGTTAGTTTTATTATTTGTAATCGATACTAGTTACATTTCTTCTGAAAATCTTGACATTTTTTTTAACAAAGAAATAATTACTCTAGACTAAGTATTCAAATACATTAATTATATTAAAAATGTAACATTTTTGTTGATGTTGAAGAATTAGTATGACACATTTTTGCGTTTGTATGAAGTTGTACAATTTAAGAGTAATTTAGATGCAAAAAAATTGACAAAGAAATAAGTTAATGATCAGAAGAATGTCATCAATTTGTACACGTTGATTTAAAAAGTTTCAGAAAATCGTTTTTTACTCAAGAAATCGGTCTTTACTCGTTCAAGAAAATTCGATCTTAGAATTACGACACAAAAAAAAATGCAACAAAGGAAGTCCATAAATTATTTGATTTCGAGAAATTACAGTAATTATTCCTTTTTTTAAGCACGAGTTTTTCACTCTTTGTTGTGCATGATACATTTAACAGTCATTATTATTAATTGTAAACGTGACATATAAATGATAAAGAAGAAGTTTTTGTGTCCTTCTTTTTCAGTTTTCAATATCAACAATTTTTCTATTCATACAAATTTTATACTTGCAGGCGGAACTGAATTTTTCCAATATATTTTACTAAAGAAAAAGAGGAAATATATATTCCTTATTTTATGCGTATTGTAACAATTTCAAATGTTTACCAAATTTGCAAATTCAGATATTTACAAAATTTATTTCCATTTTCAGATATTTACAAAATTTATTCACATTTTCAAATATTTGAAAAATTTATTTACGTTTTCAAATATTCACAAAATTTATTTACAGTTTCACTTCATTTTTACATATGTTTTAATGAATAAGTCGCACGTGGTTACAACTGAAAGAAAAATAAATATTTTATTATAGAATATCAAAGAATCCCCTTGTGACTTTTTCTTCGTACATTTAATTTTCGAATCCAGAAGTGATAAATCATTTATGATTTTTTCCAGGGTTTTCTGAGTCGCTAATTTTTGCACTCTTTCCTGCAATCCTTGATTACATATTTTAACCTGGGAAAAATACAATTCGTCATAGAATTTATGGAAAATGGAATTTTTTTCTTTGCCCTAACGAAATGATTCTTCAATTATATATGATTCAGATTTCTACGCTGTAACTTTCCTTCTACGGAAAAATACATTTCCGCTCGATTTGTCTCGTTTTGTAAACAATTTTACAATAGCAATTTTTAATTTCGTTATAAATTATTTGAAGGAAACTTTACAAAGAGCCTTGTCTTGAACGATATTTTCTCAATTCTTTTTTTTCGAATGTGTGTCGTAAATTTAATTTTTATGTAAAGTCATAATAAAAAAGTGATAAAACGGATATGTTTAAACTTTAAACGATTCGAGTCTAGAAATAGAAACTTTTTTCAAGACTCCTTCCTTATTTTGAAATAGTTTGAAATCTGTTACTTTTGTACCAAAAATTTTATCGGCAATTAAAAGACAAAAGTAACAAAACTTGTTTTTTATCGTCAATTGTTTTTACAATTTTTTAATTCCTTTTACTTTTCTTTTATTTCTTTCTCTCTTCTTTTTCTTTCTCTCTTCTTTTTCTCTTCTTTCTCTTTCTCTCTTCTTTTTCTCTTCCTTTTGCTTTCTTTTACTTTTCTTTTTCGTCTTATTATGCTTTTGTTTTCAATTTTCGTCCACATGAAATTGCAACAACCAAAATTTCTCTACGTGCAAAAATGGCGCAAGAATTTTTTGCGCAAAGGATAATTTTGATGTCATTGTATTACTATTTTTCTGAACAGCAAGTCGTAAATTACTGGATGATGAAAAAAGCGGAAGTTGCTGTACTTTTGCATTGAGAGAGGGTAAATAGATTTTGTCATGGACCTCTGAATGGTATCCTTGAATATTTTAGCCTTGATAATCTGGTTTATATCTAGAATCTATAAGGATCGGTGAACTGGTCCATGTTAGATAGTTACAAACGAGACTTGTATGGCCTTGGTCAGTGAAATGTTTCTTCCGTATAAAAAGTCCATCGATATTAGATTCGGAAGAGCAAAAAAATTCTTCTATAGAATTTAAACGATCCCTTCGGATCAATTTTCGCAATTATTTTTTTCGCATTTATTTATTTCATTTTTTGTTAGTTACTTTGTAATAAGACTTTTAAGGACAATATTGGCCCCTCTCGATATTAAATAATGTAATAACGCAATGGGGTTGTAAGTAAGAGGAATTCCATTGCAATCAAGTTGGTTGAAACCGGTATTTCTAGCCAATCTAATTACTAAGGATAATTCGATGTGTGAAAATCAAGGATATGAGTATACATGCGTGAAATTACAGGTCTCTTGGTTTCAAAAAAATTTAGGTAAACACTATCTTGGACACCATTAAGACACTTAAAATGTGTAATGAGTCATATTTAATCCTTATAGACGGTATTTCAGAATTATTAGATCAAATTTACAATTGGCCTGGAAAATCACTGTCTTTAGGAAAGAAAATCTATTCAGGGATTCAAAGATTTTCTTCTTTTGCAAATTTATTTTCTTTGCAAAACAAATATTATTTTGCACAACAAGCATTTTGCGAAACAAACATTTTTTTGCAAATCAAACATTTTTTGCAAACCTTTTTTTCGAAACCAACATTAAGTTTTCAAAGCAAATATTTGTGCGAAGCTTTTTTTGCAAAATAAATGCTTTTTGTCGATTCAAACTTCTTTTGCAAAGCTTTCTTTTTTGTATCAACAAAATCCATCGACAATATTCTTTTTAGTCTCAAATATCATTTTTTCCTTTTAAACAAAATTTGTTCTTTTTGGTAAAGATAACTTTATCGAAAACCTTGGATAATAAAGTTCTTATAACCTTTCAATAAAAGTCTTTTCTTAGAAATCGTTTTAGATAATAAAACTATGTGACAGAAATCGTTTTACGAAAATATTCGGCATTTATACTTATCTTATCATCCTTTCCTTTTTGTGTTTTAAAAACACTTCCATCTGTTTCAAAAACTCGTTTCACAAAAATCCTTCAAATATGTAAAATCATATTACAATATTGTTTATTGTTTATTGTTTATTATATTATTATTTACCTGATAATAAAAATACTTTTCTAATAAATAATCTTTCCAGAAAGTCGATTTGTGAAAAATTGTTAACAAATTAATTTTTCTAAAAATCTTTTGACAAAGAATTGTTATTTTTTGTCAAAAGAGGAAGAAAGAAACAAAAAAGAACAAAGAAGCAAAGAAGAACAAAGAAACAAAGAAGAACAAACAATTTCGTGAATATATCTAAATAAACAAATTTTGTAAAAGTATCTTAACAAGCAATTTCAAGAAAAATTGCTGACAAATAATTTTTATGAAACTTTTTTACTAAATAATTTTTATGAATAAAAAAATTGTTTCATGAATAACAAACAATTTTATGAAACAACTGTTTACATGTGTGTTTGATTGAAAGTGAAATTTTGTAAAATTTTTATTAACTTGACGTGATTGATAATTGAATTTACTTTGCTTTATTGTATGTTTTTTTACTTTGCTTCATGTTCTTAATTTTTTTATTTTTTTAAAATTTTTTTTCTTAATTTTTTTCTTAATGTTTTTCTTAATTTTTTTCTTAATTTTTTTCTTGATTTTTGCATCAGAATGCACAAGTGTACCAAGTTTGAAAAAAATCGGCTAACGGGTATTTGCAAATATTTAATTGCTTTTCACTTTCTCGAAGTTGGGAGTCAAAAATACGTGTCGAGGTACTTTTTCTCGGCCTAAATAATTATAATAATTAAGGATCGCTTTGCATCGTTTAACGTCTTTGTTTCCATTCGAACCCGACAAGGTCGTCTGGCACACGTCTCACGCGTGTCACGTTATATCACAGTTATCTGCATCAATATTCAATTCACAATCAATCTACTCTTTGTTACAAGTTCTTTTGCACTTGAAAACCCCTTCCTAGTATTTAAAAAAAAACACACAAGTTCCCTTTTATTTCTTCTTCACTGGAACTCACGTTTCTTCATTATCCTCCGAATGATCTAAGATTTTTTTATCGATTCTAGATATTTACATAACTAAAGGAAATAAAAGGAGTACATTTTTCATTACCACTGAAAATGTAGAGAAAAGTGTTCCAATTCTTTGAAAAATACCAGTCCTGATTAACATCATTAAATATTATAATTATAAAAAAAGCAGAATCGACTAGTGTACCAAATTTTATCTCTTCAGGTCTAAAACGACCTGACCATGTCTGACAATTAATAAATAAAATAAAAATGACAAAACATGAATAAAAAATAAATGATAATCAAAAATAAAATTTATGAAAGGTGTTTTTTCGATTTATGAAAAGTTTATGAAAAAGTTGAAAGAAAAGGGTAACAGAAAAATGGTTCTTTATGTAATTAAAATTAAAATGGACTTTATGTAATTATTGACATTATTTTTGTAATGAAAAAAGCGGGCTCTTTTTTGGTAATTAGCTTCTGGATGACCATTAGGCTGTAGAAGGTGTTAGTTTGGGATGTGGATTATCGTGATGGAAAAATCCATGGAAAGTGGAACCTTCACTAAGGGTTAATCACCATCGCTATTCTATAATCATCCTGAGCTTGACAGGTTCACAATAGGGTGCTATTCATACGAGGGGTCACTCTATCAAACCGACAGAGATTTTATAATCAGGAGAGTTCCAGAGAGCTGCATCATGCAGAAAATATAATTCGCCACCAAGATTATTAACGACTGAAACAATTATTTTTCATATTTTTTAAAAACTCGACAATGAATTTAAAAATCTTATCATATGATTTTATTTAATTTTAGAAAATTATACTGGAGAAGGACCCTTTAATCTAGAACCAATGTTGTTAATTGTTAATTGTTAATTATTAATTGTTAATTGTTAAATGTCGTTAATATTAAAACATAAACATATGAAGAAATTTTTAAATAAAAAATCTTTAAATTATTAAACCAGAAATTCCATCATACGTTAAAATTTATTTTCTTGACATTCCTGCTTTTTAGTTTTTAAATATTTAGTATATGAATAGTTTATGCGAATACAAATAGTTAATTAATAATTTTGATTCATAATAATTTGATACAAATTATAAAATTATAATAGTTTGATATAATATGAAATTATAATAGTTTGATATAATATGAAATTAATAGTTTAATAGTTTGATATTGATAATAGTTTGATATTGATAATAGTTTGAGATTGATAATAGTTTGACAAATTATGAAATCATAAAAAGTTAAGAATAGAAAAAAATAGAGCCGAATAGAAAAAGAATGTAGAAAATTTCTTTTTTCGAAAAAAAAGTAAAAAAAAACTAAAAAGGAAGTAAAAAAGAAACTGAGACAAAGAACAGACAAAGAATTTCATAAGTGAATCGAAAATGATTGAAAGTGATACACAAAGCCTATTTTTTTAATGCATTAAATGGCGTACAAAAACATTGAAAAAGATTAAAGGAAATACAAATTATAAGTTTAATTCATTAAAATTATTCAAATACCATAAAAACTATATTTAAAAAAAAAGAATAAAAACACAAAAGAAATGAGAGTAGAAAAAGATTTTGACATGAATAGCTACAATCCTGTAATTCGTCTTCGGACTGTTGGCTTAATTTAATATTTAATTTCAATAAACAATAAACAAATAAATAGGAAATTATTGACCCTAATAGAAAAACATTGATCCGAATAGAAACAAATGAAAGTGCAAATTCTTCTTAAGACTATAAAACTCATTATTAATAGTAGATACTAAATTAAAAAAAAAAACGAACAAGAATCCAGAAAAAGATCCAAAAGAATAGAAAAGATTCCAAAAAACTACAATTCCAAAATTAAAGACGCGAATTCAAGAAGATTGCCGAGAATAAAAAAAATACTAAAGCAAAGGGGGAATGCAAATTCAGTTTAAAAATGCCCAAAAGTTTTATCAAGGAATTTTTCTCCACAAAAAGTAAACTTATGCTAAAGACGAATATTTCTACAATATTAATTAAATAAATACGGTAAAATAGGAGTCAGGAGTAATTACGTTTTATAGCAATTGCTCTCATGGAAATCGTGAGATTTGCAAGGTCTTTGACAATCCGCACGAGTCGATCGACAATTTGATGCATTATTTTGCAATCGATCTTGAACTCGTTCCACATATGTGACACGCAATGTCAAACAATCCATGAAAGAGAAAAAAAAATACCAAAGGGCACTGACATACGTGCACACGTGAGATGCCCACTCAGGAGTGAAATTTTAATAACAGATGAACAATGACCATATGGAAAATGTCGTTTAAGTGGCGATCTTCTGAGTCACTATACTCAAGTTCGATGAGTTTTTCCAACCAGCAATACCTGCACTCCTTTTGCAAAAAAAATTCCCACCAACCTTGGAAATAACATTTTTCTGCGAAATTCTTTTCAAACTGGATTTTATGTCTCATTTTTTCCTAAAATTCTCACGTTTTTGAAATATTTTTTTGTGGAATTCCAATTTATACGATTTTAGTTCAAATTGATCCGATTTTTTGTTCAAATTGATCTGAGTTTAGTTCAAATTGATCCAATTACAGTTCAGATTGATTCGATCTTGGTTCTAATTGATCCAATTTCAGTTCGAATTGATCCAAGTTTTGTTCAAATTGATTCGATTTTCGTTCCAAATTGATCCTATTTTTGTTTAAATTGATCCTATTTTTTGTTCAAATTGATCTGACTTCGGTTCATATTGATCCGATCTTAATTCTAATTGATCCAATTTCAGTTCTAATTGATCCGAGTTTTGATCAAATTGATCCGTTTTTTTTGTTCAAATTGATCCGATTATTGTTGAAATTGATGTGAGTTTGATTCAAATTGATCCGATATTAGTTCTAATTGATCAAATGTCAGCTCTAGTTGGTCCGAGTTCTGATCAAATTGATCTGAGTTTGGTTCAAATTGATCCAATCACAGTTCAGATTGATCCGATCTTGGTTCGAATTGATCAAAGTTTTGTTTAAATTGATTCGATTTTTGGTTAAAATTGATTCCCTTTGGGTCAAATTGAACCGATTTTGATTCAAATTGAAACTTTGTACTATAATTGAAACTAGTTTCGTTTCAAATTGAGTAAATCTCGACTCAAATTGATCGTCAACTTAATTTAATTTTTCCGATTGTAAACTATACGATTAAATTTGTTATTTTATTTCTTAGTTTCACTTTGAAATACATTTTCTTAGTTAAATAGATTCATAATTGAAAATAATCCGTTCATGGAAATTGATTTAATTCTGATGTTATTTTGCATTCCAATTTTTATGATAATTAATCACCAGAATTTGATTTGTGTGATTTTAAATCTACGTCTGTATGATTATAAAAGTAATTCTGAGTATTTATTATCTAAAATTGTTTGTAATTAACTATCAGAAATTATTTAATGCAAATTTCGAAAATTGAACATTAAACTACTTTGGAATTCTTTTTATAATAATCGAGGTTTATAACAGAAAAACAATCTTTTTTTTGTTAAAAAAAACTTTTTTTATAAAAAAAGATTTATAACAGAAATTTATAATGTAAAATAAAATACTTCTTGTATGAGGTAGCAATTATTGGAAATTTGGATTTTAGAAAAAATACAATTGACGATCGAATGTTTTTGAAAAAATAAAATTGCTCAGAATTAATGAAAATTAATGAAAAAAAGGATAAAAAGAATTATCTACAGGACACGGAAATGTTGCACGTGTGTATTTTAAACCACATTTTTTTAGATGCACCTTGAAATGAGTAGTTTCATTTTTTATCATGCCACGCCTACATTTGACTGACGTTACAAAAGATTAGAAGCAGATAATTAAAAAAAACAAAAATGTAGTTTTTTACCTTTTCCGCAATAACTTTTTATGAAAGAACGTATGATATAAATAAACATTTAACCAGTTTTTAATAGAAACAATGTGTAATATTTATAATTTTTTTTAAAAATAACTCTAATTATATTCAGTTCATTTGTTACAATTGATTAAATTCAATCCGTTGAATTAGCTAGTTAATTAGTTGATTCACTAATTAGTTGACTTAATTCAATTCTCTAGTTGTTCTATTTGACTAATTTATTTATTCATTTATTTTTTATTATCGTTTATTTATTATTATTCATTATTTATTATTATTTATTATTATTCATTATTTATTATTATTTATTATTATCTATTATTTATTATTATACATTATTATTGATTATTTTTTATTATTATTGATTATTATTTATTACAATTTATTATAATTTATTATTTATTATTATTCATTATTATTTGTTATTAATTCTTATTTATAGTTTATTTATTAACTTCAATTCACTTTCGTTGCTCCAGATAAATAATTAAATCATAATAATTATGTAACTCCACTTTAAATCAGTTTTCAAAAATCCAACACCAATTAATTTTTATTTCATCTAGACCTTGATTTATTAATAGAATCAGAATACTAAAAATTAATTTTTCATCATTTCTCCACAAGTAAATAATATTTTCAAAGAATTAGGGGATTCATCTGGGAATTAATTTTTTTTATGAATTATTAATTTGTCATTTACTATAATATGATGATTAATAGCTGTACCGGAATTCCCACTGAATTTTCATTCTTCCTACAAGGTTGTCAAATATTTCTACGGTTGATGATTCAATATGGATAGAAAACATTTATTTTTAATTATGCAACTTTCTTGTTTATTTACACGTTCAGTTGATCACGATCCCAATAAAAATCAATAATACTCAATCACAAAGCAAATTGAGTGGAATAAAAAAAGGGGGCTTATGTAAAAACTGTTCTATTATTGTAATTTCAGCTCATAAGTCATCATTTGACGTGTAAAATGACGTGAGACAAATATCTTATAAAAATCTAAATAAACAATCAAGGTAATGCCAATTCAAGTAAATGATTTCAAACTATTGAAAATTGAAAAAAATAATACAATGGAAAATGAAAAAAAATTGATAACACAAATTAATAATGAAAAAGTAAGAATGGAAAGTAATAACAAAAACTAATAATAAACTAATAATAAACTAATAATAATATACAATGAAACAATAATTAGTTTTTTAAAAAATGGATCGAAATAATAACTAATTGTTAAAAATACTGAACAAATAAAACAACAAATACTTTTTTAAAAAATTCATCGAGTGAAGCAATAACAAATTATTGAAAATACTGAACAAATGTAACAATAAATAATTATTGAAAAAATTTATCAAACGAAACAATAAATAATTATTCAAAAAATTGATTAAATAAAACAACAAATAATTTCTGGAAAAATTGATCGAGTGAAACAATAACTAATATGTTTTTGAAAAATAATTGATCAAATGAAAGAATAAAAAATCATTCAAAATATTGATTAGATGCAACAGAATGTGACTTGATTAAAAAGATTAATGGAACGAAAAATATAAAAATAATCTCATCGAAGAAATAAATTGAAGAAAAAAAAATTGAGGGAACTAGAAAGTGACAGATAATGGACAATAATGATTCAAAATGATAATCTTCTCATGGAATACTGATTGTAAGAAAGAAAAGTCCTTATAATGTGGGACGTATTACGTGAAAATCATGTCACTTCCCCTAACGACATATTTCATAGACTTAAACTTATTGCGTTTCCACTCATATTCTGGAAATTTCTCTTCCTCTCCAAGTTGACTGTTTCATCCGATTATAATGCCAGTTTTATGTCAAAAGATTTTCAGCTTCTGAATTCTATTCCAGTTTACTCTTTATTCTGCAGTATTTTCATAAACGACTGATTTTCAAATTCAAGTTCTTCTCCAGGCTACAAAAGTTGATGAAATGTTAAGAAACTCGGTATTCGTGATCTCTGGAAATTTGTCTTTAATTTGAGACTAAGAAACTTAAAAACCGTTAATTAGTTTTAGAGTTATTAGCGAAAATGTGAACTTAGTTTGTGTCAACTCGGCCGATCGGCTCTACAAACTAAGTTCACTTTTTCGCTCATAACTCAAAGACTAATTAATATTTTTTAACATTCTTTGGCTTAAATTAAAGAGCAATCTCGAGAGATTTTGACTACCAAATTTCATATTTTTCTAAAAAAAATTTCGCCAACGGGAATAATTTAAAGTTGAAGGACCGAATTTTACAAAATTTTGTATGCAATTTCAAAACTTTTGTATGCTGTTTCAAGCTTTTGTTTACAATTTCAAAACTTTTGTATGCAATTTCAAAACTTGTATGGAGTTCCATTGGTATATTGTTTCGAGTTTCAAATTCAAATGAAAATTGTAATATACGAACAGTTTCGCTATTTTCGTACGTCTTGTGTAGTTTATCGGCATTTAAGGAAAAAAATGCCTTTACCTCTTACTCGTGTACTTTTAATCTCCTGTTCTTGGAGTAATTAATTTATGTTAAGTAAACATTGATAAAGTTATATATCGATGCAATTTTAATGCATTTTCTAATTACAAAATAAAACTTCAAAGTACAACATATAAGGTAAAATGAAAGCAATTTGTTTTTATTTGGTGCCAAATCAAGGACCATTACGTTTATTCAGTGACAGGTAAATCTCGAAATAATAGTAGTTTTTCTGTCTATAATTTTAAAAGCAAAAATAGAACCGTTTTACGTCAGAAGTGTTGGAAAGATTTGTGTATCAATCAAAGAAATGACTCATTTTCGTCAAAAAAGTTGTTTTCATTTTTTCACCATCATCATCATTATAATTCCCGGAATTAAAGATCTCGAAAAATTTTATTGTAAATAAACTTACGCAATATCGTATTATATAAACAAGTAAAATGTAATAATAGGACAAAATAAAATAATACAAAAAAAAAATAAAAAAACAAAGCTTCCTTTTGAGGAAGCAAAAACATTTTTTAAAAAAGATAAATATCTAATAAACAAATAAAATAATAAATAACACTTATTGCATAATCAAAACAATACAAAAATAACAATAAAATATATTTTGTATTTTCTTTCGAGTCACATTGGACTTACAAAAATAGTGCAAATTGTAATTTTAAGAAATTAAACTTATTAAAGGCTAAATTGATACCGAAAGCAAAATAATTGCAACAATTGTAATTTACATCATTTTTAAGAAATAAACTTAAACTTATTTTAAGAAAGACGGGTGTATTATACTGATTAAAAAATTCAATAACTTATTTTTAACGAAAGGAAAAAATATTATTGCTTTGAAGAGAAAAAGTGGAAGATTATGAGCTTCGATGATATAAAAATTTCAATTACTTGTTCTTAACTTAAAGGAAAAAATAATACTGCTTCTTATTTGAAGTATAAAAATTTACAGTACTTGGAATATCTTCCCGGAAGTACTTAATTTTTTTTGAAAAGCTCTGTAACAATAAAGATCAATTTCCTTCGTAATTGCGCGAATATTAACAAAAGAACTTTAATGCGGAAAAAATAACTTTTATTCCTCATTCTTAGTTATCATAATATGAATATTATGCAGAATTATAACACGATTTCGAGAATAGGAGAATTGTTTATTTACATTTATATTTTGCACAATCAATTAATTACTTCATTCTTCAAGATTTATTTGATAAAAAGTTGTTTAAAATGTCCGCTTAATGATGATTGTTTAAATAACCTGATTTTAAATTGCTTAAATGTTTTTGTTTTAAAAGAGCTTTAGTTGTTTTAAAAAACAGTTCTGTTTTAAAATCGGTTCAGTTTTAAAAACGGCTCTGTTTTAAAAACGGTTCTGTTTTAAAGACGGTCCAGTTTTAAAAATGGTTCTGTTTTAAAAACGGTTCTGTTTTAAAAACGGTCCAGTTTTAAATACGGTTCAGTTTAAAAAACCGTGCTTTTGTTCTTTTAAAAAACGGTTGTTTTAAAAATTTGTCAATAGTTTTTGAAAACGGTTAAATGAGAAAAGAACGGTTTAAAAGAGACTGAATAAAGAAACATCTGAAGTTTTGTAATTTGAAATAATTGGTTCTTTGCTTGCTTTATTTATTACTTTCTGTTTAATATTTATTCTTAAAAGCTTTATCAAATAAATTAGGTGCAGACTTTTTTATGTAAAAGTTTTGTAATTAGAGAGGGCTGAAAGTGCATTACATATTATTAAAATAGTTCAGACAAGGTCGAGCATCTGCACACTACCTACACTGTAAATTGACCGTCAGATAAATCTTTTAATCAGCATAATAACTAATTATTATTCCGTACTAAGCCATGATATATCCAGATCTAATATTTCTAAGCTCCTAGGATCCATTCACTTTTCGTTTCCAACTGATCGCATTCAATCAATTTTTGCAGACCTTGCCTAGTTTTTTGAAAAAAGCTTTATCTTCAGGAACTTAAATAAATAATTACTAAAATTAAATTTGGAAAATAATGATTAAAATTAAATTTGTAAAAGAATGATTAAAATAAAATTTCAAAAAGACTGATTAGAATAAAATTTGTAAAAAAATGATTAAAATAAAATTTGGAAAAGAATGATTAAAATAAAATGTTGAAAAGACTGATTAGAATAAAATTTGTAAAAAAAATGATTAAAATAAAAATTTGGAAAAGACTGATTGAAACAAAATTCTGAAAAGAATGATTAAAATAAAATTTTGAAAAGACTGATTAGAATAAAATTTGTAAAAAAACGATTAAAATAAGATTTGAAAAACAATGATTATAATCAAATTTGGAAAAGAATGATCAAAATAAAATATGGAAAAGACTGATTATAATAAAATTTGTAAAAAAATGATTAAAATAAAAATTTAGAAAAGACTGATTATTTTTATTTTATTTTATTTGAAAATCGTACACGGGTACAAGACCCTTTTTACTATACATGTAAATACATTGCGAAGAGCCTGCAAATTAAATATCTAAGGTTTATTAGCA
>WNHD01000169.1:0-43452 GCA_011057455.1 Ganaspis sp. Gsp50 | reverse complement strand
TAGTTTAAACAAATTCTACAACAATTTAAACTTAAATTTCTAGTCTTTTGAGGCCAGAAAGAAAACGCGAAATAACTTTTGAATTCTGACCTTGGATTCGGATTCACGATCCTAAATACGTAAGAAATGACTAGATTGGTTTGTCGGAAAAAAAATTATTCATATTATTTATTTACTTTTAATTTTTGAAAGCAACAAAAAAATAATGAATAATTTGATAAATTGTGGAATATGGATAATTTGCGTAATCGATGAGCCATTATTAGAAGAGCTCTCGATACATAGAGAAGTGATAGTGGCGATTGGACAATTTGCTTCTATTTGAAGATAACATCGGGGAGCAATTCGATTTTGCTGAGAGCGAACAAATTGGGGCTGCAGGCCGCCTGGCCGAAGCTTTGAGGCGCCTTTCACTATTTTTGCCACGTAGCTGCCATGGAAATTGTCATGCTTCCCCTCCTTATGTTCGAGGTATCTAGAATATTACCATCCTCGTGCAACCATGTGTGTCAGTCAATATGTACTCAGTACCTATTAATATAATAACATTATAATACATACTTTTGCCACTACATCAGCATTATCGTCTCGAGAATTTAATTCAATTTATAACAACAATAAAATCGTGCTCTAGTTGACAACGTTAGGTGTAATGTTGCTGCTCTATCGACATCTTCATCATCCCGATGAACAAGTAGCTTGTTTTGCATACATATACTATATATATATAATGCCATTCTTGTCGTCTTACTACTCCCAATGTCAGTGTCAATTTTCCTTTATACTCACACGGAGAAAAATAATTGTCATTTCTATTTCATTCGTAATTTGTATTTTTTTTTTGTATGACAATTTTGGAATTTTTTTTTCATCACAAAAAATCAATTTTACGCTCTGCGCGTAAATTATTATCCATCTGGAATATTTTCACAAAAATAGCTAAAGTTTTCATCGTTGCAGTGAAACATGTAAACATGTAGTTATTCTAGTGAAATATTTTCCTGATTTGGGAATTTTGTTTTACGCGTATATTTTGGACTGTACAAGATTTGGGGTTACATTTTCAATTGAAATAGTGGAGGTGATTTTTTTTTGACAAATTCTTTTATGACATTTCTTCTTTTTGGTTTGTATTGAAGTTTTGGATTAATTTGTATGTGTAATTGTTTTCTTTGTAAAGTTTTTTATTGTCTTCGTAAAGTTTTTTATTGTTTTCGTAAAGTTCTTGATTGTTTTCGTAAAGTTCTTGATTGTTTTCGTAAAGTTTTTTATTTTCTTCGTTAAAGTATTCTCTATTCCTCAAGTGTTAGTAGAGGAGCTAACTCTTTGTATAAAATAAATACGGTTTCTGAATTGTGAGAAATGTGACGTCACAGCTCTACCTTGCGACGCAGAGCTGAACTAAAATCCACAGAAATTTCATTTGTTCAACGCGGGAATATTTGAAAGTGTTAAAATAATATTTTAAGAAAAAGATAAGAATCAACAAACAATTAATAAAATTATTAAGCAAATAACAAAAATAGTCTTGACTACTAAATAAATTCATTAATTCTAAGTTGATTAGCAAAATTTTCTGAAAACAAATACAAATTCAGGAAACGAAAATAATAATTAAAATATGAAAAGAACTGAAAATTTTATTTTCCTCCGTGCGATATATTTTATGATTCATTCTCTAGAAGCTTACAATTTTGTAGTAAATACATTTTTTTTATTCAAGTCAACAAAAATTATTTGAAATGAATAAGGAATAAAAATTATTCTAGATGAACAAAATTTATTTGGCATTATTAATTTTTATTTAATTATTTATAATATTTTTGTATATTGACTTATATTTTCATTTCCTCTTATTTTTCATTGTTTTATAAATTTCGAAATTCCTTTTTAATGTTTTATTTATTTAATATTTGTTTAATAATTTGTAACGCGTTTTGAAAAAAGGGACCTTAGAAGGCAAAATGCAGGTTACGTTTCATGACAGTTTTAACTCTATTAAATATTTTTTTTTTAATTTTCTACAACCAAAAATAAGTTTTTTTTAATGGTTTGTTTGTGCACTATAAAAAAAGTCAGTTTTACGACTAAAATATTCAAAAAGAAAGAATTAATTAAGTTAAAACTATCATTGAACATAACCTGCAATTTTTTCCTTCTGAGGTCCTTTCCCTCAAAACGCGTCACATATTTATTTTATCTAGTGTTTCGTAAATTTCATATTGTTTTACAAATTTGTATTTCCATTGTTTTATAAATTATTTCCATTGTTTCATAAATTATTTTCATTGTTTTATAAATTATTTTCATTGTTTTATAAATTTTTATTTTCCACTGTTTTATAAATTTTTGTTTTAGATTGTTTTTATAATTTTTTCATTTTATATTTTTACAATATTTTTATTATATTCTTCTTATTTTAACTTTGTTCACAATCCATTTTGAGGACAATAGAGAATTTAATGAAATTTTAAGGTTTTAGAGAATTTACCTTATCCAGTGAGTTTATATTTTGTGACCTAAGGTTGTCTCCACTGAAAAAGACAATTTTCTGCGACAATTTTGTTTACGTTTCAAATTTACATTCTAATTATTGTAAGAAGGAATATTTAATTTAAAAACTGATTAAAACTGTTATTAAAAGAATGTCTTCTTCAGGAAGGAGTTTAGCAACCCAACAAATTGTAAGTAGATGCAAGAAAGTTTAATTTGCGCTTTTATATTTTTGCGATGTGCAACTAAGTGGTTATAACATGACAATTTAACAATCCTTCTTAACTGAATTAAAATCCAAAAAAAAGTTTCTTTTAATTTTAATTTTCTTTCACTTCTCTCAATATATTATATACAAAAAGAAATAATATTGAGAATTTCGTTATTTGAGCTAAGTGAAAAATTATAAATTTTTTTTCAAAATTGATTTTTTTGAAAATATTTTTTTCGAAATTCTGTCTTTTAGTCTGAAGATAATTTCTTATATTTAAAACCAATGTATTGAAAAGAAAATAAGTTAATAAAGGATCGTGTTTGATTATTAAGATTAAATTAAAATTATAAAATTATTCTGATCAAATCGAAATACTATTTTAAATTCAAAGAAACTTTTTATTTTGGGTTTAACGTAAAATAAAAATCGTAAAAGATTTTTAACAATAACTCGCTGAAAAAGAAAGAATGATATTACATTATTCATCATTTCTGTTGATTCTTAATTATTTTTCACTTATTTTTACATATTTTTCACATATTGTTTATAATAAATGGAAAAAAGTTAAGAATCAACAGAATCTAGTCAGAAATAAAAATTAGAGAAAATTGATTATAAAATCTATTGTTCATTGCACAAAATATTAAAAATAACTTTTAAATTTGATTTTGTGACCTTTAAAAGATCAGAATGAAGTGCAACAAAAATGATGCGCTATTTAAAAAGATATATAATTTTTTGCTTATTACAAAAAAGGAATAAATGGCTTTTACTTTTGATTGTAAGACAAGGTATAATTTTAGAACAATTTAAAAGAACAAAATGAAGCGCATAAAAATTAACACCTTTTGTTGTTTAATACAAAAATACATAATTCGTTGTTGATTGTAAAAAATGTTGAAATCTTGATCATTGTGAATCAAGGTGTAATTTTAGTATCTAAAAAGTATCTTCTAAAGAATCAAAATGAAGCGTAACAAAGTTGAGACTTTTTATAAAAATATTATATAATTTTTATAAAAATAAATAATTTTTTTATTGTAAAAAATGTTGTAATTAACTTTTAATTTTTATTCTAAGCCTAGGTGTAATTTTAGCATACTTCAGAGGTTCGAAATGAAGGGCAACAAAATTGACACCACGTGTTTTTCTAAATAAAAATAAGTATATAATTTATCTTTGAATTGAAAAAATGTTGTAAATGTTTTTAAATTTTGACCTTAAGGCGAAGTATAATTTTAGCACTCTTCAGAGGGTGAGAATGAAGCGCAACGAAATTGACACCTCGATTTTTACTCGAAAAATAAATGTTGTTGTTAATTGCAAAAAATACTATGAATAACTGTTAATTTTGATTTCAAGACGCAATTTTATTATAAAACGTGTAATTTTAGCACTTTTTAAAAGTTCGAAATGAAGCGCAACAAAATTGATACTACGTATTTTTCTAAATAAAAATATGAAATTTATTTTTTATTTGAAAAAATGTTGGGTCTTACTTTTAATATTGATTCCAAGGCGAGGTGTCATTTTAACACTTTTCAGAGAATGAAAATGAAGCGCAACAAAATTAACACCTCGAGTTGTCAAAAAACAAAACCAATTTAAAAAATAAAACTTTTTGTTAATTGCAAAAAATATTGTAAATAACTGTTAATTTAGATTTTGAGGCACTTCATTTTGATCCTTTAAAACAATGTTTTAAAAAACATTGTTTTAAGTTAAAAAAACAACACAAAAGTTAACTCCTCGCGTTTTTCTGAATAAAAACACATTGTGTATTGTTGATTGTAAAAGATGTTGAAAATGTATTGTTTATGAGTCGAGGTCAAATTTTAGCATCCTCTAAAGAGTCAAAATGAAGCGCAACAAAATTGAGACTTTAGGTTTTGCTAAGTAAAAATATATAATTTATTTTTTATTGTAAAGAATGTTGTAAATAATTTTTCATTTTGATCCTTAGAGAGGTGTAACTTTAACACCCTTTGAAGGGTCAAAATGACTAGCAACAAAATTAACAACACGTGTTTTTATAAATATATAAATATCTATAATTTACAATTAATTGTAAAAAATCTTGTAAATAATTCTTCATTTTGATTCTAAGGAAGGTGTAATTTTAACACGTTTTGAAGAGTCAAAATGACTCGCAACAAAATTGACACCTCGTGTTTTTCTAAATCAAAATATGTATAAATTACTATTCATTGTAGAAAATGTTGTAAATAATTTTTCATTTTGATTCCAAGGGAAGTGTAGTTTTAACACCCTTTAAAGGTTCAAAATGACTCGCAACAAAATTGACACCACGTGTTTTTCTAAATAAAAATAAATATAATTTACTATTGATTGTAAAAAATGTTCTTGACTTTTAATTCTGACTGAATTTCATTCTTTCTTGAAATTAAAAGACTTGTATAAATTAGATGAAATTATATTGAGCTGCAGCTTCCTTGAATGATGTTTTGGAGTTGTTGTTTTTGAGAAGTAAGAAGACTGCTCTATAGAGACTAGCGCGAGGTTTTTTTTTTCCAAAAGAGACGAATCTTCTAAGTCGAGTGGCATTTACAGAGATATTTTTAGGTAGTGGTCATATCTGTGAGGACAAAGTTAAAAAGTATATGTATGTCAAGTCGTTGATGTAGCACCATTTTAAGTTTCTTGCTGTGAGTTTCATGCACACTTTTAGTGAAAAAGGCGTCCCACTGTCTTCCGAAGAATGTCATCTTATTTTGCAGAGTTTATCTCAAAAAGTGATTTTTAATGTTGGCCTTTTTGTTAATTTCCCTAATTACGCTTCTCAAGGCAAACAATAAAACCATAATCAATAATCTCAGGAATATTTCTTACCTCAAGTGAAATCATTTTTGCGAAGCTAGAAAACTTCAACTTTAACATAATGTAACTTTTGCTTAGCACTATTTTAATCCTTCTTTTTCATCATCAATTTCATCATTAAAAAAATTAAGAAAAGAAAATAATGAAAAAATAAAGAAATGACAAAAGAAAGACAAACACGACCAATTTTTGAAAATACAAAAAATGCTAAAAATCTTGTTAGCGCCTAGTTGAAAACCACTAGTGTGGAAATTCAATGTTGGCGCTAGCTTGGACTAAGAATTGTATCTTGGCGCTAACTTGGGCAAAGCAAAGTCGCTGAAAATGGCAATAAAATACCAGTTTCTATATAGTACCTAATTCGGCTCAATTTAGCGCCAGGATAGAATTCAACCTGGATTAATAATAAACTATATATAAGAACAACGAGATTTCTTTGATAAGGAGCACATGTGTAATAATAAAGCAAATGATTGTTTAATATTGGTCTTACGATTTTGTGTGTACTGTTTTTAATTTAACTGTATTTGATTTATCTGTTTTTTAATTTATCTGTTTTTTGTTTCTGCCACTTTTCGATAAAGCATGTTCATATTTCGCTTCAGTGCATGCACTGTCAATCACTCTACTGGATGCAATGTGAGATTTTGTGATTCTTATCAATGCCGTGAGAAGCCAAATGCAAGAATGCAACTGCCTTTTCTGTGTGTGCTTCATTAAACCATCGGTTGATGGTAAGAGGTGTGACCAATTCCTCAAAATTACTAACAAACTATATTAAAAATGGTCCACTCCCGAATATTTCAATTTCCTTTACGCAGAAATACGTTTATACAAACCTTCTCATGAATAATTTCGTTTAATTATTTTTTGAAATGTTATTGTTCATAATAATTATGTTTGATAAATTGTTCTCAATTAATTCTTGTCTGCATTTTTATCAATAAATGCTGGACATTAATTTTTATATTTTTTTAAATATTTTTTTTCATTAAATAATTTTTGTTCATAAGAAAGTAAATTTTTACTTCTGGAAAGCGCCAAACTAGCGCCAGGATTGTTTTGAAACAGCTAACCAAGTTTCCGCCTAGTTTGACGCCAAGATTCTACCTTAGCACTAGCTTGGTCCTAGCGTGGTCCTATTTTGACCCTATTTTGGTCCTAGCTTGGCTCTAATTTGATCCTATTTTGATCCTGGTTTGAGCCTAGCTTGACCCTAATTTGGTCTTTGCTTGATTCTAGTTTGAACCTAGTTTAAACCTAGATTGGTCCCAGTTTGACCCCATTTTGGTACTTGCTTGGCCCTAGCTTGGTTCTAGTTTGACCCTATTTTGGCTCTAGTTTAATCCTAGATTGGTCCTAGTTTGAGCCTAGTTTGACCCTATTTTGGTCCTAGCTTGGCTCTAGTTTAGTCCTAGCTTGGTCCTAGTTTGAGCCTAGTTTGACCCTATTTTGGTCCTAGCTTGGCCCTAGCTTGCATTCTGCCTCAACCTTGGCATTAAAATAGGCGGAAACTTAGGTGTTTCATTTCGAGATTGCGAAATCTACCTTGGCTCTAGTTAAAGCCAGGGTAGAATTTCCACACGAACGTAGTTATATTAAACTAAATAATCAATTCCACTGAGGACGTATACTAAAATTAACTAACTTTTTTGTTTTGTTAATTTAACCTAACTGTAGTAAGTCCAACCAATTGGTTTGTTAGTTTAACCAAAAAATAGAATATAGTTAACTGATGAATTATTTTAATCAAGAAATTGGAGTAGAGTTAACTGACTGATTAGTCGAAGAAAGAATACTTCTGTATAGATTTAATCAACAGATTAGTTGATTCAACTGCACAGCTGTGGTAAATTTAACGAATTAGTTAGTTGATGTAACTAAAAACTGTATAATATAGTTAACCAACTGGTTAGTTATTTCAACAAAACAAACAAATTATAAACTAGTAAGTTATATTAACTAGAAACTCTTGTAAAGTTAGTCAACTTGTTAGGTAATTCAGCCAAGAATTTGTAGTTGAGTCAACTATCTTCTTTGTTAATTTAACCCAACTGTAGTAAATTCAACTAATTAGTTGGGTAATTCGAACAGGAAACTACTGTCGAGTTGGCCAAATATTGAGTTAATAAAACCAATAAATTGCAGTAAAGTCAACTATTTTTTTTGTTAATGAAACTAACTTTACTTGTAACTGTAGTAAACGAAATTAATTGCAGTAAACCCAACTAATTGTAGTAAACATAACTAATTGTATTAAACCCAACTAATTGTAGTAAACATAACTAATTGTAGTAAACCCAACTAATTGTAGTAAACCCAACTAATTGTAGTAAACATAACTAATTGTAGTAAACATAACTAATTGTAGTAAACATAACTAATTGTAGTAAACCCAACTAATTGTAGTAAACCCAACTAATTGCAGTAAAAACAACTAATTGTAGTAAACCCAACTAATTGCAGTAAAAACAACTAATTGTAGTAAACTCAACTAAATAAAGTAAACCCAACTAACTAATTAGGTAATTCGACCAGAAAACTATTGTCAAGTTGACCAAATATTTAGTTAATAATACCAAGAAATTGTAGTAAATTTAACCAACCATTTAGTCAGTTCCACCAAGAGTTTAGTATACATCACCAACAATCTTCAATTCGACTGAAAAAAATAGTGAAGTCCGATTTTTCCGTTCTCCAAAAAAATAGTTGAGCCAACCGACAACAAGGCCTATTATTACTTTCATTCTACCGTATCTCTTTGGTTAATTTTACCACATTTTTTCCACTAGTTTCTCTAGCTCATTTTAATAAATAAATGAATAGATAATAATACTAAAAAAGGAGATAATAATAAAAGTTTCATTTTTCAGTTTTTGTAATTTTTTGTGTAAAAATTGTGTTTATGAATAATTTTAATTTTTAAATGTATAATACAACGCGTATATATATGAAAGTTATTGACAGATACCGCTTGGCTCGTGTTGGGAGAAGCTCTTCAGAGCAGTTTAAGCGTGTAGGAAAAATCTATATTTACAGTCTGTGAACTATTTACAGCGCGAAGCATATCAGAGGAGTTTAGCAGCGGAGATTCACGATATCGAGATAATGATGAACCCGTTCAACAAGGAGCTCACAGTCGGGATCCTCGCACTCAGAAAGAAAAGGATGAAAAGGAAAGGGCAGACGAAGGTAAATTTTCATTTTATCTTCTGTTTATTAATTGGAAAACGTATTTGTTTGCGCAGTCCTTAAGCACCCCTACCAGTCGTCTGGAAAATCCAAGAGAAAATCTATGGCAACTTTGCAATAATCTCCACACTCTTATACAGATTTTATTTTATTAAATTGATAGTAGATAATGTTTTCTAATAATAATATAATAAAACAAAATAACTGTAATGGATCGAATAAAAATAATATTACAACAATATAATAAAACAAATAATAATAATAATAATAATAATAATAATAATAATAATAACAATAACAATAGCTGAAATCAAGATTCTTTAAATTTAACTAGCTATAGTGATTAAAGGATTTGTATCTCTTTTTGTGAACATCAATAATAATATAATAACAATAATAATAACAACATTAATAATACTTATTCTATTCCATTAAATAATAATTGCAAATAATTTATTTAATTTACAGTACCGGTAGAAACTATGTGGACACTATCTAGCGCTATTAAGAATACGACCGTTTTTAGATGCTGATAATTCCGTAACAAATGGCGATATAAAATTTTATAAATTGGAATTTAAAAGCCTATAAAACTTTCAAAATTGAATATCTTATTAGAATGTAATTGAGATGATAGACGTAAAATGGATTAAACTGTAATAAAAGAATATATTAAGTAATTTATCATTATTTGAAAATTATGGTTTTCAGCAGAACATATTATATTGCTGTATAGGACAGTATCTGCTTTCTGCTAAGCACAGATGATGAGTTGAAATTTTCTCAGTGTGGGAAACTATATATGGGAAAAACGATATGAGAATTTGGGACAGGAAACTACACAGTTTCCTATAGTTTGCCATCCAGGTTTTTTTTTTTGAAATAATGAAATTATATATTGGAATGATAATTATAATATCTTTTTGTTAAAAGAATGACAAAACTTTAAGGTAAAAGAAACTGAAAGTAAGGTTAAACTAACTAATTTATTAATAAAGAATTTTATAAAACATATATCAAAACTTTGAATAAAGATGCAAATTATTTTATTTTTGTCTATTTCAATGTATTGATTAACATTTTTTTAAACAAATGTTCATTAAAAAGGAGAACAAAAATTGAGTTATTGTCATTTTTTCAACATTTTTGTAAACTAACCTCTTTACACAAAAAATAGTTCTATCTTTCAAGATACTGAACCGATTTTAATAAATCAAAGACAAAAGTAATCCAAAACAACTCTTTTTTAATATAGTAAAATAGACTTGAGAAATTGTAATTATGTCTGTTGATATTTAATAATTTTATCGCCTAAAATGAACACGTAAACCCGGGCATGGCAACAAGCAGACAAGAGATATACTGCATACCAGGCTCCGCAAGCTGTAATGCATTCAGACGATACACTGCGCCTGTGGAGGTTTGTGAATAAAAATTGACTAAAAAAGGGTGCGAGGAGTCTCCACTTACGCAAAGTTCAAGAAACAGACAAATTCGCGAATAAAGATAATTTATTTAATTATTAAAAATGACTGCACTACCGGGACGTACACAAAGACGTGACAGCTGACTAGAACGTTCCGATAAGAATGAATTGCCAAGACGAGTGTAGCTGACGACACTTACTACTCAAGGTGCGTTCACAACGAGCGCAAATGACAAAAATGTAAAGCTAACCCCACACGCCCACCTGAGTTGAGCGCGCCCAGCTACTGAGGCGTTGTTGTCGCTACAATACATACAACAATTTTGCGTAATTGACATTGACAAGTTTCACGTGTATTGTAGCGCCATTTGCGCCCACAGTAGGTGGGGGGAATGTATCGCCTAGTTGCACTGCAGCTTGGGGACCCTGCTGCATACTACGCTGTACGCGCATGCGTTCTCAGATTTTCTGTCATGTCAGCTGTTCACTACCAGGTCATGGCATGTGTGCAGACTACAATTCACACTGGCTGCCAACGTTAAAAAGAAGATGTCAGCTGTTCGTCTGCTTATTGTTACACCCTGTTTTCACGCGTCGTTTTTAAGAGAGAGAATTATTAAATATCAACGAACATACAATTTCCTCATATACTTTTTTACAGCATTACAACAGAGTTGTTTTAGATTATTTGTGTCTTTGATTTATTACAATCTGTTTGTTATCTCAAAAGTTATTACAATATTTTATTTAAAGAAGTTCATTATTACAAAGATGTTTTAAAAAATAACTCAATTTTCTGTCTTCGTTTGATGAACAATTTTCAATACGTTGAAATTACAAGAGGAACAACGATTTGCATCTTTCTTCAAAAATTTAATATTTTGTGAAATTTCTTATGAATAAATTAAGTTTTACCTTATTTTCACTTTTTTACCTTCAAAAACTCGCGAACATGTGAGATTGACTACCTCCAAAATCCATGGAGTCTGCATCAGCTTCTGGGACCTTCACCCGATCATAACTGGTGATGTCCTAATTTTCGGACACAGAACAAAGTAATGATTGTTTCTCTGTCCCATAAAAGTCTGTTCCATAAGTATTGGTTTCGTAGGAGGACAAATACCCGGATTGGGTTTTAGTCGCATAGCCACAACTAGAGTCCAACATACGGAGGTTTACAAGTGCCTGATTCTTTACGCATAGTACCCCTATATTGCATAAAACATTTTACCCATACCTCCAAGGAAAAAATAATAACGATACGAATAATGGTTTAAACAATTAACAACACTTTTTTAACCTTTCAGAAATGATAAAGGTTTACGATGGAAACAATTCGTTAAGACGGAGAATATTTCGAGTGATTAGCGTGCCTCGACAAGCGACAACGGAGCAAATTCTCACATCGGCTCTAAGAGCGTTCCATATAAAAAAAGACCCAAGTATGAAAACAAAAAGATAATTATTATTTTTGAAAATAATGTTAATCCACTACTAATCCCTTTTTTAATTTCCAGATCATTTTTACCTTACCGATCTGTATGCCGCGGAAGAAGTTCCACTATCGGATCCTTCTCCACTTCAAAATTTAAATCGCAAGGAGGGCAAACGTCCGGCTGTCTTTCTTCGATTTAAGTAAGACTTTTTGCCAACTTTCTTTAAAGTAAATATTAATATTATTTATTTTAATTAGAATCTTAAATCAATTCGACAATACTTACAATAACTACAGTACAAATAATGTCCGGACGTAAGAAATTTTACTTACTCACAAATGTTAAAGCCCCAAAAATTTTTGTTCTTTCCAAGATCTTCATAGATTGTTTTAAATATTAGAATAGAACTCAAATTTAAAATATCAAAGACTACAAAATAATTGTAAATATAACAGGGTGGGAAGAGTAACTGTAATGTAACATATTTAAACTTTTCCTGGCAAAAGATTGACCAGCGGGAACCTGGAACTTTTGCATTTTCGAGATGCACCCCGAAGCTTCTGAGATCGAATAGGCCTAAGGTCGGACTACTCAAATTTGTCGTGCGAGTCGGCTTTAAATAGTCGAGCGCATGGAACTAAGGGAGAGGGAGTCTGCAGTGGTAGGGAGACGTGAACACGCCTCCCGCTACTCTGATCCCACTCTACTATTCTCCCACCAAACTACCGCTGACTCTCTGAGTCGTTTCGATATTCTTAGTGCAGACTGGTATTGGACCATTTCTGTCAAAACAGTCTTTGATTGGCTCGTACATTCCCTCCAAGTTTCTCACACTCTGGGTCCATTGTGCATAAAACAGCGAATTCAAAACGCAAGAACCTAAGAGAGGATGTATCAACCAATTGGAAACAATGAAATTGTCCAACACCACTTCACATTTCCACTAACTTTTGGTTAATTTTTCGGCACAAGAAACAAAAGTGTTTTAGATTTTAGTTGAGTACGCAAGTTGATCAATTGCAGCAAAACTCAACTGTTTAAAAAACAGAGAGCGATCAATCAGTGGATTTCTTAAATCAAAACACCCTTAGTGTTTTAATCCACTGTTGAATTGCATTTTTAAAATTTCTAGGGACAGTGACAGTGGCGAAGTGAGAGTCTATCCAGGAAAACTGCAAGTTTCTGAATCCTTTTGTATAGTTCCGGTCACTGAAACGACAACTATATCCGACCTCATCCGGGACGCACTCCTTCGTTTCGGCTTGCAGGATTTCATGTACGAAGACTACCGATGTAGCGAAGTTCTTCTAGATCGCGGAGGTTTGTACTGAACAAGAATTATTGCCCAAAGAATTTCTTTTTAGAAATAAAAATGAGCAACTTTTGTCCAGGCTTCTTCTAGGGTACTAAAATTTCCTTAAAATTATAAATTTCCTAAAATTTTGAACTACAGTTACAGAAAGGGTGCTCTCATGGGACGAAAAACCTTGGGAAATCGTGAAGATGCTGGGACAAGATTCAATTAGGCAAATGGAATTGATGAGATTTTATCTGCAATTAAAGCAGGACCCACATGGTCCTAATCTTGCTTTGTTTGTTGGTAACTTACCGCCAAATCTTTCTCAACGCAATTATGAAAATATGTTGACCGAATTCTTAGGAAAAGGTAAGCTTCTACGGATTTTTGCCTGCCTCGAAATAATATCGAATCTTGACAATATCGAAAACAAATAAAAACTTTTTTTTTACAGAAAATAAATTTTCGTCAATCGGACCCATATACTACGAATACGGTTCGATGGTCATTATATACGAAGATTCGAATAAAGCGGTTAAGGCTCTCTATACGTTAAGAGAATCGAAATACGAAGATAAACACCTTTTAGGTAATCTCAAGAACTTGAATTTTGTTCAATTCTTGTAATAATGTGCTAATTGTGGCATAAAATGTTTTTTGTTTAGTAATGCTTTTACCCAGTATCGAGCCAAGAATGGTGCCAAGCCATGTTCAGCCGTTACTAGTTTTTGTAAATGTTAAGTCTGGTGGTTGTCAAGGGCTTGACTTGATATCAAGTTTTCGCAAGCTTTTGAATCCCTATCAAGTGTTCGATTTGGATAATGGTGGCCCTTTGCCTGGGTAAGTCAAAGAAGATTTTGTAAACATAATTCATTTTGTAAACATAATTCATTTTGTAAAAACAAAGCTCAAAACTACAATGTACATTAATGTAAAATGAAAACTGTCAAATTCGTGAAAATGACAATTTAAAAATAAAGAGGTAAAGAAAAGGAATGAAAAGAAACCGATAGTTCCGAATTTGTGGAGCGCGCATTAGCTAGAACGAAGCGAGAGCAGCTGCACGAAGCAGCGAGAGAGGTAAGGCGCAAGCGGGAGGCTCCCACCACAAGCTCGAGCCAATCACGCGGCGGCTCGCTCCTATAAATACGGACCTCCCCGCTACGAGACGCGCATTCAGCCGTGAGCAGTCGCACCGTTTGGAACCTGATACTCGGTCGCACCAAGGCAATCAGACTTATCGAAACAAAAAGGATTATTAAGATATAGAAGAATTTATCACTCGGTAAAAAACATTTGTTGAAGTGTAAAGAATTTATCAATCAATCCGAGTCACTCCACTTTTAGGTTTATCAAATTCAAAAGGATTATTCACTATTTTGTCAGCCTTTCTTTTTCTAAATTTTACTTTCACGATTAATTTGGATCACTTCTAACATCTGTTATCAGATCTATTATTATCTATAACTATTATCAGATTACTTCCGCTGTATCTTTACAAAAAAAATTAGTATTATTCTCGAAAGTCATTTTATAACGAATGCAAAACATGGCAAATTGTAGAAATGTATCGTTTTTAATAATTCATAGAAAATGTTTTTCAGGTTGTACGTGTTCCGCCATATAAAATATTACAAGATCCTCGTTTGCGGAGGGGACGGAACAATAGGCTGGGTGTTGCAGTGTTTGGATAACGTTGGTCAGGACAGTGAGTGTTCGTCTCCTGCGTGTGCTATAGTTCCTTTAGGTACTGGAAACGACCTCGCTCGCGTTCTCAGGTGGGGTTCAGGCTACACTGGTGCAGAAGATCCTCTTAATTTGTTGAAAGACGTGATCGAAGCAGAAGAAATCAGATTGGACAGGTGGACCGTCGTTTTCCATCCTGAAGAAAAAGATGACGCTGCAGGTACAAGATTGTAGACAATTTGGGATACAATAATCAAGCTGATCAGAAAATTCCGATAAATTCTTTAATTGCAATAAATAATTCGCTAATGTTACTAAATGGCTAACTGCTATTTAAGTAGCTACTTGTTATTTAAGTAGCTAATTGCTATTTAAGTGTAGCTAATCGCTATTTAAGTGTAGCTAGTTAAGTGTAGCTAATTTCTTTTCTTTACTTGCCGTCTTTAAATTCGAATCAGATTTCAATGTTACGTTTGATTCTTATTTTGAAATTAGTGGCAGGTTCGACAAGTGAAGACAACTCGCAGATCCTCGTGATGAACAACTATTTCGGAATTGGGATTGACGCCGATCTTTGCCTGGACTTCCATAACGCGAGAGAGGAGAATCCCAATAAATTCAACAGCAGATTGCACAACAAGGGAGTGTATGTCAAGATGGGTTTGAGGAAAATGGTTGGTCGAAAACCATGCAAAGATCTTCACAAGGAAATTCGATTGGAGGTGGACGGAAAGCTGGTGGAACTGCCGCAAGTCGAGGGGATAATAATTCTTAACATTTTAAGGTGAAGCTTGAAAGGAATTGGCGATATTAAAATTAGAGATTTATGTATGCACTTGTCGGTATTCTTTTTAGCTTTAGTTTGGTCATAGTTTACTTAGTTTTTCAGCGTATATTCGAGCTTACTTTTGTGCGGGAAGAAAAAGTTTTTGCGCAACTGAAGAAAGTTTAATTAACTTGAGGATATGTTGGTAGTTGGGGCTCCGGTGCGAATCCTTGGGGACCCGATAAGGAGGATCAGTTCAACAAGCCGAACCACTGGGACGGGATGTTGGAGGTTGTTGGAGTAACAGGAGTTGTTCATCTAGGTCAAATTCAATCTGGCCTCCGCACTGCAATGAGGATAGCTCAAGTATGTTAAAATTTGTTTAGCACCAGATGTAGTTTTTGACTTTAGCACCAGATTTTTGGAATGGCCGATTCTTTGAGTTCATCAAAGAGGCACATTTTCGTGGCTCATGAATGTTCCTGACATTCACATGAAAGATTTAGTGACATTTGTTTTAGAAGTAAAGGTTTGGAATAATAAACTTTAATGGAATGTTGTTATATCACTTCCATGTGGATTTATTATATTCAGTGGGTGAACACCCGTTGAACGAACAGTTGCAAAATGTAGAAAGAATCCTGCAAGAGGGAACATTCATGAATTTTTAATTTTAAAGAAAGGCAATTGAACCGAATTGTTAAACTGCAGGGTGGTCACATAAAGATTCATTTGCACACGGACACTCCTGTTCAAGTGGATGGCGAGCCTTGGGTCCAAAGTCCCGGAGACGTGGTGGTCTTGAAGTCCGCATTGAAGGTAATTAAAGCGTAACAATTAAAGCCCCTTATTCCACAGAACTGCAAAATAGTCCGGACTTGACAATGTTACCTTATCTTATTCTTAATCTTACTCTATTCTTTCGGTTATTATCTTATTCTAGTACAATTGTTCTATTCGTACATCTCATTCTATTCTTACCTCTTATTTATATCTTGTTCTATTCCTTTATTCTGACTCTATCTTTGCACCCTTCGGTCCTAATTGTCTAAATCCGTGTCGCATATTGTCAACCGGGTGTTCTGTAAAATTGTGTCGAATAATGGGGCCCTGTTTGGATATTGATATATCTGTAGCACGTAAATTTTTTCAAGAAAAGCATCTGTATGTTATAGTCGGTAGTTGGTTTCTTTTTCTTTAAAAGATAAAGCTCTGCGCGAAAGCAAAGCTAATGTCCGTCGGCGCATGCATTCCTCCCCTAAATGCACTCTACTAATGTCTCCTTGTTCCTTTGTTCACTTCAGGCAACCATGTTGAAGAAAAATAAGATCAAGCGTCGCAATACCGAACCGTCGATTCTACCTGCTAATGGGGAGGGGGGCAAGAGCACGGACGAGTAAATCAACAATTCTGCAGCTTGCAACTAGTCAAATTATAAAAATTTGTTCCTTAAGAGGTACACGATCTTTACCTAGACTCCTCGATATTTTCAAGAAACACCGAATTCCAGGCGCATTAAGATCAATGCTTTCGTTTCGTTTATATCCAATTCAGAGTCCTGTCGATTCCAAAAGTCATTCTAATTCAAATAACATCCGGGAACATTAGAAACATTAGAAATTTTCGTGTTTAGAACCAAAGACCGTCTGCTTGCACAAGTGCGCATGCCTTTCAAACCATTTTTCATTGGTGGAAGCTCTTTGGACAAGATTGGAATTTTTGTCCAAAGAGGTTCCACCAATGAACAATGTTTTGAAAGGCATGCGCAGTTGTGCATACGGATGATCTCTGGCATCTCTGGATTAGAAAAACTAAAAGTTAGACACTTGGAAAACTAGAAAGATTAAAAAAGGGGTCATTCATAAATTGCGTTGCTCATCAAAAGGAGGGGGTCAAGCTATTTACTACAATAAAATAATGGCGCTAATGCATCGAAGAGTGTGTTAGGGGTCAAAGTTTCTACAAAAAAGTAGTTTACGTGGTTTATGGACGACCCCTTTAAAGAATCAAAATTAGAAAAAATAAAAACATCGAAAATCAAAAACATTGATAATTGGGCGCACATTTAAAAGTGATTGGTCTTTGAAATTTTAGCTTAATTTACACAGCTTCTACAGTACTTAAAATTAATTTAATTTGAGTTGAAAATGATAATCTTGAGCGTATTGAAGAATTAAAAACATACGGGAGTAATCCAATAGTTCAATGTAATAACAAACAAAAATTTTAATATTTGTTGAAAGAGTTTAGCAGGATTTGGTATACCCGGGATTTTATTTCATCTAATTTGAAATGTTATTCAAGATTACATTCAAGATACGTATGCTAATTTTCTCGATTTTAAAATATTTTTCTTGCGTATTTGTTGAAGTAAATTAAGTGGAAATTTTTGCATTCGGTGATTCGAAAAATTTTTCTATCGAGGAGTTTCGGAGCGATCCTACTAATTAAGGCGGACCTCTTTCGCGGGGTCAATCCGGCGCATGTGACCTTTTTTTCTCTGTTTCCTTACCCATCATTCAACCTTCGGTCAAGTGCAATATAAGCTTCTTGTTACACTCTTCAACTGTAGCAAATAGAATGGTACAAAGCTCTCTTAACCCTTTCTAAAACGGCACTTCTCTTTCGTAAACAATTTCAGAAGCGTACAATTTGCGTTTTCATTTTTTAATAGCCTCGGAAAAATTCTCTTCATTGGCAAGTAGAAGAATAATGAACAAGTGCAGTAATTAGCTTTTCCGTGTAACTTTCTCCTTCGGTCTGCAACATTTTTAGTAAATAAATTTAATTGGTAATTAATATGGTAAAAATATCGATCATGCGTCTTTTGGCAAAACGAACCGTACCCAGCTGAAAAAATCCGCCTGGATTTTCCACATGGAAACATTAAATTTCTATGGAACTAAAGGGTCTCGCAGTCGTCTAGGTACGATCCTGTCGAATTACAAGGAATCGGCGCTTGCGCACACTTTAGCGCATTCGAAGGCGCGAGTGGACACGATTCTGGATGCTAAGAAAAAAGAAAAAAGGTTTAGCGATCATTCTTGGGTTTGCACGTGTTGAGAACAATCAATAGTTTTTTTGAATTTAGACAGTCCAGAATTGTTGATTTCTGAACGTTGATGAGTTGAAAGCGACTCGTCGCTCTATTGTTTTCTATCGTTCAATCGTCGACGTTGAAAACCTAACCTATTTTGAACTCTTCTTAAATTTTTGATAGAAGCCGTCACGAAGCCGTTCACAAAAACCGGGTGAATTTTCCAACAAGAACGTATAGAATTCGGATTGAAAACTGGATGATTTTCGGATTAAAACGTACAAATTATGGATGAAACTGTATAAGAAACGTTTGATTGAAACTTCGATTTTGTATGAACGATAGAGATACGAATATACGATTCGTACATAACCGTATAAATATCATTTCTGAACTTAAATAAAGTCAAGTATATTAATGTTTATTAGGTTTTTAAAACATTTTTTTCCTAAAAATGAAACATGTGCATACGAAAAAAAATACTTGATAACATATAACTATATATTTTTCTAGTAAATAAGTAAATAAATTGCCATATATATAAATAGGAGCCACATTAACAATTTATGTATTTCTATTTTTATACTTATGTCAATAAAGAACTTTAAAAGCAAAGCAAGTAAAGTCAAAAAACGGGTTAAAATATCCGGTTTGGTCCGAAAAATCACTCGGTTTTTGTGTTCGGTTTCTTTCCGAAATTATAGACAGGGATTTAGAGCCCGCGTGAATAATTTTATTTAATTAAAATGCTATTCAAAAATTATAAAACGGATAGTTTTTATTTTATTTGACTCTGAGTGATATTTTTACCTTATTAATTAGTTTTAATGTTGCCGATATTTTTCGAAAAATCTAAATCTTTGGTGATACCCCGGAAAAATACGAATTGAAAGAACGTTTTTATCGTAAATTTTAAGAATGCGGATTAGAGAATAACTTTGTGAATCGGTCTTGTCAGCTAAAATCAGAAACGATTAATTAAAGATTGAATCGAGTTTCGTATTTCTCAATTTAGGTTTTTATCCTGTATTTCGCAACAAACCAATTTTATAATCCGTTGAGTAACTGCAATAAATTATGAACCATTATAACAACAATTATGTTTTGAGAGTTTCTTGTTCCTGGGTACGAACGATTAGGGATCTAAATGCTTGTGGTTCGAAATGATTGAAAACTTGGGATTCAATAATGATGGAAAGAATTTGTACCATTCTGATAGTGCATCCCTCCGACTGTAGAAAATTTCTAGCAATCTTTTTGACGTTCTTTTCTGTAATGTTGCCTAATTATCCAGCATTTATACGTATAATTTGTTATTTCTGAGTTCTGGTGTTGCGAGCGAGATGTGCGAGTTTTTTTTTCTATCGAATCATTCCTGTGTACGATCCCTGATCCTTTCCCTTCCTAGGCGACGATGCTGAAGAAGCGGAAGAGTAAAGTGAAGAGGCGGAATACTGAGTCGGGGATGCAGTCGTCACTTCATCCAGCACCATCCAACGATCCGGATTCCGAAGTCTTCTGAATCAAGGCTCAACCCTCGAGGAGGTTCTGTCATCAACATTTTTTCAACGCTCGCAAGAATCTACCAACTCGTCGATGACTTTAATCGGCCTCGTCATTTGTCGAGGTAGACTTAATTTTAGTACTTAATTACAAAGCAACTTGTATCACGAAGCCGAAGGAATTCAATCGTGACGAGAATCGAAGAGATAAATCGCGCATCTTTTCTTTTCCTTGTCCGTCGTTAGAACTGAAATAGATCTCATTTTTCAAAGAATAATAATTTTAGACTAGGCGAGCGATATTTTTTTAAGTCTCTTATAATTACACATCGACGAATTAAGAAAATGCCAGACTCAGTAATGAGAGGAGGTTTTCGTTGCATTTTTCATTTCTAGTTTGTTACTTCGGAGAAAGAGCGAACAAAGTAAACTGTAATGTATATTACGTTTCGTATGGTATTTTACCAATTTACAGGATTATCATGATACGGTTGCTCGTATCAGGATGTAAAACATAATGAAGAAAAGTCGGTTGTTATTAATACATTATTATATGAAATATTTATGATTAAATAATAATATATTATATATATTTACATAATATTGTATTAGTATTACAGTTTTAATTTTTTGACCATCGTTGTCGAATCTGACTGCCGGGCAGTCTGGAACTACACCAGTCGCAGTCAGAGTTTCCTAGGAAAGAAAATAATTATTAACGAAAAGAAAACACAAAAAAAATTAATAAAAAAGCGTTTAATGTAATTACGAGTAGGGGTCGAGTCGCAGTTGCCGAATCGTTTCTCGCTCACAACGATTAATTAGGTGACGAGGAAACTTCTTGGGGACGCGACACCCTGACATCTGGCTCTGGTGAATTTCACCTCGCGGGGAATTCGCCCGACCCATTGGTAGGATACACATTCCACTGGAACGTGGCGACAGAGTATGTACATTTATAAAACAATGCCAAAGAATTTTAATGCGCTAACTCACTTCGGCCGTTCCGACTCGTCGAAAAAAAGCGATTACAAAAATTGGATTCAAAATCTCCATCTTCATGGCACAAAGAGGAGAGCTAGAGCAATTAGTAAGACCAAGATCAAGTTTTTTAGAATCTAGGGGATTCGACTCGCAGAGAAAGTTACGGTGCCAAAATGATGTACATAATAATATTAATAATTATATTAAATCCTAGAATGTAAGTCGAGATAATGGCGAGATCTGGAAGAATGTAGCGAGCGAATTAGCTTTTGAGATTCTAGGATTAGGATTCTCGAGTCTTGTGTGCTATGGAGATGCGGAAAAAAGATTGCCTTTGATATGTAAAGATAGAATCAAAGGAACCTCGACATACGGAAAACTTAGTTTGTGTTTTAAAGCGCTTGTAGAACGCGCTCTCGCACTTAGACAAGTAATTAAATCCCGTAGACTCCCCGCTGGATGTCTTAAAATATTCAAGTTAATATTGAAAGAAATTAATCACTACCGAATAAAACAAGGGGAGACCCTCATGTCCGGATGATTGAGGGGTCTCCTCTCTCGAACCTGCCACTTGTGTTAGGGGCTCAATCACACGTGCTTTAAATCCGGTGTCCGAGCACGAGTGGAACACTCGCGGCAGATTTGCGAACCGACACTTTTTTTCAGACCAACCTGTAATACTGTAATTCTTTTCTGTTGCATAAGAATAGACGATTAATAAGCTATGAACAATCTACATATAATAAATGAATGTATGTGCTATACGAATTGTGTCTCATCTTTTCCTACTCTCCTTTTCCATGCAAGATTTTTTCTTCCTTCTTTTGACTTCATTTTTCCGTTATTTCGAAAAATTGCTCTTTTGCTTCCTCATGGAGAAGCATTGTTTTTAAAAAATATTTCCTTTTAAAATAGTTTCTCCAATTTTTAAAACGAAATGATAATAGTTATTTATGCAACAAGGGCGCATTTGTAGGGGAATCGAGACACCTATGGACTTTGACGTGTCGAGATTTCTCTAGATGCGCCCATGTTACATAAATAATTGTTTGTAATATTGTGTGACAGGTAATGATTTGGTGACTCGATTTGCGAAATTTTATTAACAAATGCTTAATTTAAAATTAATCTAAAGGAAACTGAGGGCCCAAATTAATCAGATTGGTTCCTGGGGCGCACGTGACGTTGCGCCTGCGCTTCGTGAAAAAGATCCATGATGGCGGTCGAACACGCCGGTAAGCATTCCTGGATTGGACTTTTAAAGTGCTGCGAGCACAAGAGTGTCGACGATGAATTAAAATTAATTATTTTATCAAAACTGTTGTTAGCTGAGTGAAATATTTGGAGTGGCAGTTCAGCAGGTTTTAGCTTGAATTTTGAGAGAAATTTGTCGACTAAACTGTGAGTAAATTTTCTTAACACAGAAAGAAATAAATTACGTCATCTGTCGCTAAATTTTATTTTCTTTTAATTTTGTTTTCTATTTTTTTTTATTATTTATTCACCCATTTTACCCCCTTGAGATTTTCATGTCAATAGGTTAAAAATTATTTAAATGTCGACCTTCTGTCGACAGGCGACCGCGAGCTATATTTTTAATTTGAACCCAAACGGTCTATTTGAACCCGGACCGCGTCGGGTATAAAAACTTTTAATTTTCAAAATAAAGTTTAAATTAAAGCGTAAAGAAAGATTCTTGTTTCAATACCGCGAATTTGAAGTTTAACGAATCAAAGTACTAATTTACTTGGAGAAAGAAAAGTGTTTCAGATCCTACGTAAAGGATCTTATAATTAAGAGAGAATATCCTGAAACTTAGTAGAAAAGGCAAAGTATCCGATGCTACAAAGAGTAACGTGAAGCTTGGTAAAAGAAGGGAGAAATTGAAAATTATAGGTTTCCGATCCTTCAAAGAGTATCAAGAAACAAAGACAAAGGGCCAAGTTTCCGATCATTCAAAGAATATTGTGAAGCTTGGTAGAAAAAGGAGAAATTGAAAAAAAAAAAATTCTGGTCCTTCAAGGAGTATCGTGAAACTTGGTAGAAAAAAGAGAGAAACTGAAAAAAAGGCTTCCGATCCTTCAAATAGTATTGTGAAACTTAGAAGAAAAAAAGGAAGAATTAAAAAAGGTAGGCTTCCGATCCTTCAAAGAGTATCGTGAAACTTAGTAAAAAAAAAAAAATTGAAAAAAATAGACTTCCGATCCTTCAAACAGAATAGTGAAACTTGACAGAAAAAAAAGGAAAAATTGAAAAAGATAGACTTCCGATCCTTCAAACAGAATCGTGATACTTGGTAGAAAAAAAGGGAGAAATTGAAAAAAATAAGCTTCCGATCCTTCAAATAATATCGTGAAACTTAGTAGAAAAAATGTAGTAATTAAAAAAGATAAGTTTCCTATCCTTCAGGAAGTATCGAGAAACAAAGAGATAGAGTAGAGTATCCAATCCTTCAAATAATATCGTGAAACTTGGTAAAGAAAGGAGAAATTATAATAATAGGTTTCCGGTCCTTCAAATAGTATTGTGAAACTTAGTAGAAAAAAAGGAAGAAATGAAAAAGATAGGCTTCCGACCCTTCGAAGAGTATCGTGAAACTTGGGTGAAAGGGAGTACTTGAAAAAGATAAGTTTTCGATCCTTCAAGGAGTGGCGAAAAACAAAGAGATAGGGCCGAGTATCCGATCCTTCGAGGAATATCGTAAAGCTTTGTGGAAAGAGGGAAATAATTAAAAAAGATAGGTTTCCGATCCTTCAAGAAGTATTGAGAGACAAACAGGAATGGGTATCCGATTCTTCAAAGAAAATCGTAAAGCTTTGTAGAAAAAGAAGAAATTGAACAAATAGGTTACCGGTCCTTCAAATAGTATCCTGAAACTTAGTAAAAAAAAAGGAAGAATTGAAAAAGGTAGGCTTCCGATCCTTCAAAGAGTAACGTGAAACTTAGTAGAAAAGAAAGAAAAATTGGAAAAGATAGGCTTCCGATCCTTCAAACAGAATCGTGAAACTTGGCAGAAAAAAAGGGAGAAATTGAAAAAAATAGGTTTCTGATCCTTCAAAGAGTATCGTGAAACTTAGTAGAAAAAAGTAGTAATTGAAAAAGATAAGTTTCCTATCCTTCAAGAAGTATCGAGAAACAAAGAGATGGTGCCGAGTATCCGATCCTTCAAATAGTATCGTGAAACTTAGTAGAATAAAAGGAAGAATTGAAAATGATAGGCTTCCGACCCTTCAAAGAGTATCGTGAAACTTGGGGAAAAAGGGAGTAATTGAAAAAGATAAGTTTTCGATCCTTCAAGGAGTATCGAGAATCAAAGAGACAGGGCCGAGAATCCGATGCTTCGAGCAGTATCGTAAAGCATTGTAGAAAGAGGGAAATAATTAAAAAAGATAGGTTTCCGATCCTTCAAGGAGTATTGAGAGACAAACAGGAATGGCGGAGTATCCGATTCTTCAAAGAAAATCGTGAAGCTTTGTAGAAAAAGAAGAAATTGAAAAAATAGGTTTCCGGTCCTTCAGATAGTATCGTGAAACTTAGTAGAAAAAAAGTAATAATTGTAAAAGGTAGGCTTCCGATCCTTCAAAGAGTATCGTGAAACTTAGTAGAAAAAAAAGAAAAATTGGAAAAGATAGGCTTCCGCTCCTTCAAAAAATGTCGTGAAACTTCGTAGAAAATAAGGAAGAATTGAAAACGATAGGCTTCTTATCCTTCAAAGAGTATCGTGAAATTTGGTAAAAAAATGGGAGAAATTGAAAGTACAGCCTTCGGATGTTTCAAATAATATCGTGAAACTTAGGAAAAAAAGGGAATAATTGAAAGAAATAAGTTTCCGATCCTTGAAGGAGTATCGAGAGACAAAGAGATAGGGCCGAGCATCCAATTCTTCAAAAAGTATCGTAAAGCTTTGTAGAAAGAGGAAAATAATTGAAAAAGATAGGTTTCCGATCCTTCAAGAAGTATCGAAAGACAAAGAGAAATGGCTGAGTTTCCAATCCTTTAATGAAAATCGTTTTTGTAGAAAAAGGAGAAATTGAAAAAAATAGATTTTCGGTCCTTCAAATAGTATCGTGAAACTTAGTAGAAAAAAAGGAAGAATTGAAAACGGTAGGCTTCCGATCCTTCGAAGAGTATCGTGAAACTTGGCAGAAAACAGGGAGTAATTGAAAAAGATAAGTTTCCGATCCTTCAAATAGTATGGTGAAACTTAGTAGAAAAAAAGCATAAATTGAAAAAGTTAGGCTTCCGATCGAATCCTTCAAGGAGTAACGAGAAACTTGGCAGAGAACAGGAAGGAATTGAAAAAAATAGGCTTCCGATCCTTCTAATAGTATCATGAAACTTAGTAGAAAAAAGCATAACTTGAAAAAGATAGGCTTCCGATCGGATCCTTCAAAGAGTGTTGTGAAACTTGATGGGAAAAATTGTAAAAGATAGGTTTCCGATCCTTTAAGGAGGATCGAGAAACTGAGTAGAAGAGGGAAAATAAATTGCTTAAATGAATGAAGAAAAACTAACACTAAATGATTTTCTGCACAATCCTTTCAAAGAACTAAAGCAACTTTTTTCTTGAAGAGAAATACAAATAAAGGAGCACAAGGATAGATTTAATAATTAATTTAATTATTTAATTTCAATAGTGTCAAAAATCGATACAAAATTAAATATATAAAATATTTATAAAATATTTATTAAATATTTATCTTGGGATTAAACAAAAAAATTAGTTCGGAATTAATACGTGATTATGTAGTGGTTTATTTAGGTTTGTTCGTTGTGCAAGACGGTTGAAAATAGACTATAGTTAAAAAAAATTACGAATCTTATATCGTTAACAGAAAATTCGTTGCTATGACAACTTAAAAAATGCAAATAGGTTTTCTATTAATTAGGTTTAGCATTTCTTTGTCAGTGTTTCTTTTTTTGTTATGAAATAATTAAAGATAAAATTTTAAATATTAAAATTATTTTTCTAATTTATTTAAACATTTTTCTTATGTCTAAAGAATTGCCTTAATTTCATTGTTTCTTATAAATATTCTTTACCTTATTCCTTTACTCTTTGCGGCATTTTTTCAATGAAAATTCTAGTAAATAAAAATAATAATAAATGTCCATTTTATATTAAAATTACAAATCTGAGGAATATGTGTCCTCTTCGATCTTGTTACGCCAGGATAATAAAAATGTACAGTAAATTCGCAAAAACAAAATTTCAGAAAGTGTATTTATTGTGAAAGTGTTACATAGTTAAGATAAAGTCATTTAACAATACTTTGTGCGATAATACATATCATTTGGTCGGAATCGTTTCAGATATCAAAGCAGTCTATTAACCCTCAGCCGATTTACCGAATAAATAATTTTTCCCTCGTTGTGCAAAAAATTACTATTGTTTGCTTGGCTGAGTGGAGAATATCAAAACTTTCTAAATTTCTCTAAAAAGAGTTATCTAATGTCTCGCTAATGAAAAATGCCTTTTTTAACAAAAGCAAACTGTTCGGAATTTAGTGAGCTTTCGGGCAAATCACCGGTTTCGCACGGACGTGAGAACCTGACTAAATTGACTTGAGAATAAGTAATATTTCCTTAAAAAAGTAACAAAAAAAAAAAAAAGAAAATAAACAAAGCAACCAATATTTTGTATAAAAAAATAATCCAACTCTACACGTTAAATAAAATTCCTTTTTTCAATTATCTCTCTTGCATTTTTTCCATCATATCTCACATTTTGTCATGACTGTTCTCCCTTAAAATTAAAACCAACAAATGCGCTTGAAAATAATTAAAAAGAAAAGAATCAGGCTTCTGCAAACTATGACAGAAATTACGTTTCTTAAATGCACGATTATGTAAAAGATGTGTCGGTTTTTGAAAGAAACCGACTTAATGTACATAAAATTTTTGCAAATTGTCAATCAGTAAAATTTCAGAAATATTCTTAATGAACGCGCAATACAAACAATTGTATATATATTTTTTTTTGCCATTTAGCAATCAGGAGTGTCCTAAGTCGCTGTACATATACAATATACATATATATTTTTCTATAATCTAAACATGCCAGTATAAAGGACACAGCTGATTATAATATCTATTTAAATTATCTACGAGTGACATTTACATCTCACTCATTAAATTACTTTCACAACTCGCACTCAATTTGCAAAGAAATTGCGAAAGATTCCACAAATGTTTTGTGTATTTTTTTTTTTACTAATAATAGTACGATTATTTATAAAATAAAATTTATCTTCTAGCCTACGTATCGTACAAACGCTGAAAGTATACACCGAATAAAAAGGGTACTTGTCGATTTTTAATTATTTTCTTGAGTTACAAATCAATTTTCCTTCGTTCATTTTCATTATTCATAAAAATAATTACAAATTGACGAAAATGATTACACGAAAATTATTACAAATTTGCGAAAATAATTACAAATTTATGGATATAATTACAAGCTTTTGAAAATAATTGAAACAGAAATTCCGCACACAATTGGAATTAAATGCCAACTAATTTCAAAAATCGTGAAATGCAATATGTACAAACAATTTACAAATTAAATCGAATTTCAGCGACAAAAAGTATTGTACCCTGTAAATATGTATATCACAATACTTACATCGAATAAAGTTATTTAAAAAAAAAAGGGAATTAGAAAAACGCCATGCCACATTTATAAACAAATACAATGCCCCGATTTTTAACTATACAATTTTTTTTAATTTTACTACTATTCCAACAAAGTTGCAGAAAACTTAATTTTCAGAATATTATGAAAAAATTCCATTCAATTAATTAATATTAATTAAATGGAAGTTTTTATTGGATGCAAATTATTTCCTACTTTGTTAAGTTATTTTAATACAAATAATTTATTAAAAGAGAAGCATTAACAAAATTTTGCATGAAAAAATTTTCGAAATAAATTTTTTAAATTTGTAAAAATAAAATTAAAATAATATGAATTACCTAAACAAAGCCAAAAGAGCGTAATTTAAATTCATTTCTTATCCTTGTACATTAGATATTAAAATCATATTAAATAGTAAAATTAAACAAATATAATTATTATAATGTCCTCATTCTTATAATATTATAATTTAATATTTTACGAGGAATCTTACATTTTTTTCAATTTTAAATTTTGAAAAGTTCTGACAAATTGCACAGCAATGTACCGTGAATTTCTAGAAGTTAGTTTAATTTTAAGAAATCGACGTAAATTCAAGAAAAATAATTTAAATGTTTACACTTGGAGAGTGAAAAATTTCTATTTTGAATTTCACTATAAAGAATGTTAACTTGCATTCTACACCCGTTTTTAATTATTTTGTACATAATGAATCATTTTAAAAAACAAGTGCCAAAATATATTTTTGTATTTAAACCATTCTTTGCATAAATATTATTAAAAACTTTATTTCGTTGAATCTTTTCATTTTCTTTTTCATTTCTTTCATAATATTCGAAAAATACTTCCCTATGAGGAAGCAATATTTATTTTGCAATATTTTGCTTCCTCATAGGGAAGCATTGTTTATTATTTAATTTTATTATTGATATTAATAAAAGTAATAGTATTAATTGTTAATAATATTAATAGTTAATAAATATAATATTACCAACATTAATATTAATTAAGGAAAACTATGGCATCAAGTAATAAATTTTGATTTAGAAACTAAATTATCATCAATTTTTGATTCTACAACTCATGAAGAGTTGTTTCCTTAATCATACTTATCCTTTTGAATAAGTATTAAAGCCGTTGAAGCAAATATTGTACAAGTTGAGCACGGGGTTTAAAAACTAAAAAAAAAACAAAACAAAACTGCATAATGTAAAATATTATGCTAACAGTTTGACTAAAAACGTTTCAAGAATCCATAATTAATTTCGAAAAAGCCTGCGACTGTTAAACCTTGAAATTCTAAAATAACATGGCAGTGTTCATAATTTCAAAGGCTCAGCAGTTCAATGTCTTAAACGCAAAAAGAAAACAAAAGAATATCCTCACAGCAAAGAGAAGAAAATAAAAAATCGAAGAGAAAAGGAGAAACAAAAAATTTAGAAAAACAAATTCAGAAAAGCAAAAAGGAAACGAAAAATTCTGAAAAGCAAAAAGAAACAAATCCAAAAGTTTTCTTTCAGTTTTTTAGAGCATCAATTAAATTCATTTTAAAATGGAGACATTGTCGCAAAACTTTTTCTTACCTCGTCTCAAAATAGTCAAACTATTTTCCAGGCTTGAAAAAAGAATGCTTTTCAAGCATAGAACAGTTTTGGAAGACAAATTAGAACTATATCATAAAGGAAGACCTACATTTCCTTTTCTCCATCTACAGCTCATAAGTTTTTAAAAATTGCGAATCTTCTTTTTTTGTTTGGCTCGACGAAATGGTAAAAGTACATAGAAAATGACTATTTAGTAAAACTGTTTTTCCATCTGAGAGTGTACTGGCCGACATTACAAAAAATACTTTCGAGATAGAGAAAAGAATGCCTATTTTGTCCCTTAGAGCCTAGAAGCTTAGATTGAAATAAAATACTTTGTGTATTATAAAAACCTGCTCCTAAAAAATTAGTCGAGATGCGTATCAAGATCAGTCTTTCAAGAATTAGGCGGTGCTAGTGTGATTATTTGTGCCGCTGATTGCACTAAAAAGTGCAGCACTATTGCGTTTGAAGCTCCCGATTTGATCGTCCGACCAAACTGGCTCTCCCAGCAAAGATGACAAATTCTGGCACAGCTTCTGATAATTTTCACGCAAAACTTCCTGGTACTCGTGTTGATCCGATGAGATTAATTTGCCGTTGATTTGTAAAGCTGTGTAGCAAATTTTTACAAATTCCCTAAAAGAAGCGAAATTTACTTTCGATATTATTGATTGTTAATTATTTTCTAAATTGATTATTAATTATTGTCCAATTGAAATTATTGTTCATTTTAAATTTTTGTTCATTTTAAATAATTGTTCATTTTAAATTATTGTTCATTTTAAATTATTGTTCATTTTAAATTATTGTTCATTTTAAATAATTGTTCATTTTAAATAATTGTTCATTTTAAATTATTGTTCATTTTAAATTATTGGAAAATTATTTTTGCTCTCGACTGTTTTTCTTAATGAAAAGAGCTGTCTAAATATTATTTTGTGTACCTAAAGACGTCTTTTAATTCTTCGACTTTATCGTCGGGATATTGAGGAGAAAGGGCAGGATCTAAAAAGGCAGAAGCGTAGGCCAAAGGTCCGGCGTTAACTGTGACGCAGACGCTTCCTTGCAACCTGAGTTGAAGTTTTTTGGCATCGGTTGGAACGATTAAAGCTACATCTTCTAATTCTTGAACTCGCTGTCTCATTTCGTCTAAGGCAACTTCAATTGGACTAAGCTCCACAATTCTCTTCTCGACGATTGGAATCCGTTTCTTTACGTACGGGAATGTATAGTGTGCTGTAAAAACAGACATTCGATGTAAAATAGTGCAAAGAAAAATTGAAGTAAAATAATTAAGATAAAAGTTAAATCAAAAATCAAAAAATTACATTAAAAAGGTTGAGTAAAAATAGAGTAATAATAATGCAATAAATTTACATATTTTTTGTATTTTAATTTTTCCTTTTTTGTAAGAGAAAAATAAATGAAACGACACCTTCTCATTGATGATAGAAATGTATTGAAGAATAGCATAAAAAATAAAGTTATGGAAAAGAAAACAAAAAAATAAATCAAAAAGAGAAATCAAAAAAAGAAATAAAAAAAAGAAATAAAAAAAAGAAATAAAAAAAAGAAATAAAAAAAAGAAAGAAAAATAGAAAAGAAAGCAAAAACTGAAACAAAAAGTAAAATTAAAGTAAATACGAACATTATAAAATTTATTTGAAAATTGACATATTTAAATAAAAGTTTATTAAAATAATGAACTCTTTAATCTTATTTACAAAGAGGACAACATGGTAGAGAATAAAAATTTGGGAGTAGACGGAGGAAACATTGAATTATAATCAATCCACTAAAAGTTCACGAAAGATAAAATTTTTATAAAGAATTTAAAAGTGTAAATTTTTGTATAATGTAAAAAAGTCCATTTTGTACATTCAGAAAAATTGTATATATTTTTTAAATATATTTTTCATTCTTTTAATAAAGAAATTTGAAGAAAAATTACTGAAAAATGACAAAATTTGACAAAATGAAAGAAATTATCATATTTTATTGTCTAATAAATAAACTTTTACATAAAAATGCAAAATTTGCAAAAAGTGAGAAAGAAAAACGAAAAACATGAAAATAAAATAAAAACAAACTACAAAATTAATTGAAAAAATGTACAAAAAAGAATTATTAACATTTAATTATAAAAATGATAGAAAGAATATGAAAAAATGAAATTAGGAAATACAAATTAAGAGAAAAATGGAAATAAAAATTTAAAAAGAAATGAAACGGAAAATAGAAAAAATGAGAAAAGTTAATATAAAAAAATGAGAAAAGCTGTAGAAAGAAAATAATGTCTAAAATAATTGTCTAAAAACAATAAGAAATTGTGAAAAAACATTAAACTTTAATAATAATTAAAGAAACAAGTTAAAACTTCGTAAAAGTCGAGTTTTGAAAGGCAAGTCTTTAAACTGAATCAAGAAAATCTTATGAGAGTTAAAAAATTAAAACATTTAAATTGAAATTAACATGTAAATTATTAAAAAATTTATCAACGAATGAAAAAATTGAATTTAAAATAAAATTAATAAAAACTAGATTAATTTAAAATATGCAAAAAAATTGTTCACAAAATAATCTTTAATTTTAAATTGTGATTTGTTTGCAAAAAACAGAAAAATGAATTAAAAAATATATTAAAAGATCATTTATATGAGTGGATATTTCTTAAAAAACTTAAAAAGTTAAAAGAACTTTTAAAAACTAAAATTTATTTTAAAAAATATTAAAGCAAATAATAAAAAAAAAACAAAATTCAATAAAAAAGCACTTCGAAAACTGGAAAAGTTATAAATTTATTTCAGAATAAAGAATTATATTTTATTTTAAAACCATACACGGGTAATGGAATATTTATTAAAAAATTAATACCTAAAGGTATTAAATAACATGATAATGAAAAAATTTTAAAATGCAAAAATTTACTAGAAGGAAAAAATTTTAATGCAAAATTTAAATACGAAATGTTAAAGTTCTAAAATTTTGAGAAAAAATGAAAATTTGTTTGAAAAGTAATAAAAATTAAAGAATTCCATTAAAGTTTTAAAAATATGAGACCTGAAAATTAAAATTTTTGACAAAATAAATACTATTTGAATCGATGGAAACAATTTTAAGATAGAAATATTTTAAAAACTAAAATATTGTGGTATATTAAATTAATATGTTAGAAATAGAAAACAAATTTCAAAGAATATGAAAGAATTTGAAAAGCAAGCTTTGTGATTTGTAAAACAAATTAATAATTTCTATCGCAACATAAATTTTAAAAAATTGAAAAAGCAGAAAATGAAATATTTTGTGCATATAGTGTTTTAAATTTTTTTCTAAATAAGGAAAAAGGAAAAAGAAGAGAAAAAAGGTTAAATGAAAAAATAGATCAACAGCGATTCTTAATTACTCGTAAGAATTGTTCTCCTTTTCCATTGCTCTTCTGGACTTCCTCTCGCTTTTCCTTCTTTTGTAAAAGGCGTTTCAAACATAAAGCACGAAACATCATGATTTTGCTCAAATTCCGTCGGTCTGACTTCTAATTCTGTTTTTTCAAAATAAGGAGTCACGTGAGTCACTTGAATATAAGCCATTTTCGCGTCTAATTCAGAAACATCAACGGGGGTAGAATCCATTATCATTTTCATATTCTCAGCTCCAAACTTCTCTGAATAAAGGTGGAAAAGTCTTTCGGAAATTTCAGAAAGCGATGTTACTTTCGGTTCTTTATAAATGTACTCCTGTGCATTTTCTTCCTCAAAATATGCCTGCAATGTGTCAAAACATTTATTTCCCTTTTCATTTTTTCAGTCCTCAAAATCATTTTTGAGAAAATGTATTTAATTATTATTCATTATAGGATAATAATTAACATTTATATTTCTTTAATATTTTTAATTTGTTATTTTAATTGTTAATTTGTATTTTTTTTGTTTAATTTGTATTTTTTTGTTTAATTTGTATTTTTTTGTTTAATTTGTATTTTTTTGTTTAATTTGTATTTTTTTGAGTAATTTGTTTTCTTTTTGTTTAATTTGTATTTACGATCAAATACTTAGCTTTTTTTCTTTCACTTCGTTTTCGATTAATAAACATTTTTCACTATTTTCTACATAAATATTTTCTAACTTTTCCTTTCTAATATTTTCTAATAATTTTTAAATAAAAAGACAAGTTCCAAGAATCGCACATCTAAATCATAATTACAATAAAATTACAAGAATCGTAATTATATTTACTTTCTACAATTAATTTTTCATTCTTGAAGCAATGATTTTAATATAAAAATATAATATAACATATTAATACAGAAATGATAAATCAAGTAAAAGAAAGGAGATAAAATAAATTTTCAAAACTCACTGAGCCGAAGAATGCAACTCGATAAAATCGACCCAGAAGTCTTTTTCCAGTTCTAGTGACTTCGACAACTTTATTGCAAGATTGGGTCAAATGTGAGTAGCAATTGGAAAGAGCTTCGTAGTTTCGTTTTCTCTCGTACATAGGAATAATAAGTCGATATAAAGGACCAAGAACTTCGAAACGTTCAGCTTTTTCCAACATTTCTGCACAAATTTCCAGCTGTTCCAGGAGCAAACTCTCGTTGTAATGAATATCTTGCACACCTGGAGAAAAAAAAATAATCACAATTGGTTCGGTATTTTTATAACAAATGCGTGAGATGAGACGATTCACGATGCTTTAAAATTAGTAAGAAGAATATCAAAAACAAATCTACGTGCTGTAAAAAATAAACTGAATCTAATTACAGAAAATATAAAAATTAAACAAATATTACTGAAAACGTAAAAATTGGAACAAAAAAAAAGTAATAAAAATTAATAATTAAAACTAGAAGTTTAATAGGTACCTCAAACTAAAAATTAAACAATGAAACTAAAAATTAATGAAACTAAATATTAATTTAACTAAATATTAATTTAACTAAATAATAATTTAACTAAATATTAATTTAACTAAAAATTAATGGAAGTAAAAATTAATTTACTAAAAATTATTGGAACTAAAAATTAATTAAACTAAAAATTGAACAATGAAACAAAAAGTAAACAATAAAGCAAAAAATGAAACGAAACAAAAAATTAAATAACAAAAAACTAATTGCAAAAATGTAATATAAAAATCAAATTACAGAAATTCTACAAAATTCTTCTAATTACAGAAATGTAAAAATTAGCGATAGATTCTAATTAACAAAGTACAAAACAAATAATACATAAATAAATATATTTTTTAATAAATAAATAAATAAAATTACAGAAACATAGAAACAAAACTATTTATTCTAATTAATGAGACGCAAAATTCAAAAAACAATATCAAAGTGAAACGATATTAAATCAATCTAATTAAAATGATGAATTATTATCAATCTAATTAAAATTACATACTAAAATTATTTTAAACTAGACGATAAAAAGAAAATTAAAATCTAAGAATTGCAAATGATGAGATGAAACTAAAAGCGGAAAAATAAACATTCACGACATACAACTCTCACCAGCATCGACCTTAAGGCCTCGTTCGTCTCTACTAATATTCGTCGAAATCATATCGAAAGCCTCAGCACCCCAGGTGTGAATTTTCTTCAATTTTAAATACTCTGCCATTAAAGCAGCAATGTGCAATTGACAACACGCCGCCTGAAATTGAACATTAAATTTTAATTATCCAATTTGACAAAAAAGAAAAAAAAAACAAAAATCAGAATTTTTAATGTAATGAAATAAATATTTTAATCTAATGATATTATAGCAAATTTTCTGAAGTAATAAATTTTAAGCAGACACAGAACATTATACATAAAAGTATTTTAAACTAATTTTTCCTGTTAGAAAGCAACAAAAATTCAAATAATTTTAACAAAAAGAAAAAAAATGCAAAAACAAAATAACCAAAACCAAAAATTCAAACATACAAAAAAAATCTCAAATAATAAAATCTAAAAAAACTAAATTGTAAATATAGTCAAATTATGGATAATGGAAACTAAAGATAAATTGAAAATAAAATCAATTAAAATTCGAAAAGATTTACTGAATAAATTTTACATCATTTGGGTAATTTTTAATTGAAATTGACTAAATTTTATTTAATTTGAATAAAGAAACCATTGCAAATTCCAATTGATTGAAAATTGAAGCAACTGGAATTTTTATTAGCTGAAATTTGAATTTATTTATTTATTTTATTTTAATTTATTTGAACTTTTATTAATTAAAATAAATTAAAATTGGAGTATGAATTGAAATGAGAATAAACTGAAAATAGAAAAGAATTGAAAATGGAATAAAATTGAAAAAGGAATTGATTGAAAATAGAATTGATTGAAAATTGAATAAATTGTAAAGAAAATAAATTGAAAATAGAACAAGTAGATAAATTAATAATTACAATTTTGGTTAAAATTATAAATGCCAAATTGTAAAATAAATGAAATAATAATTACAATTTTATGGTAAAATTAAAATATACCAAATTTTAAAATAGGCAGAACATTAATTCAAATTTTTTGGTAAAACCTACATAGGGTTTTTAAAATAATAATTAAAATTTCGGGTTGTAAATGTCAAATTGTAGAACAGATACAACAATTAAAATACTGGGGTAAAATGAAATGCTCCTAAAAAAAGTAATATATTTGATTATGCAATAATTTCTGTTTAAATAAAAAATCGAATAAAAGATTCAAGAAACGAAAATAATACTTCAGAGAAATTGCCGTCTCTGGCGTGATTTCGAGCCATGGTTTCTAGCCAAGTGTGTCTTAATTCTGGAGTACTGGCGTAAGAATTAGCCAAGCTGTGCTGCAAATCGACCAACATTTCCGGATCATTATTGTGCTCTCTCATCTGAGCTGTTGCCATTAAAACTGTCCTGATTCTCTTATTCAGGTCCTTGACTTCCACCGGAAAACCTGTGCCTTTCATTACTTTATCTGAAGAAGCGTAGCTGTTAATAAGCGATAAAGATTCTTGAAACCTCGAATTGTTCAGGCCAATCACGTTTCCCAGCATTTTTGATACGGAAATAATCACCTATTAGGCACAAAGAATGTTTTTTTTTTAAATAAATATTGATAAGCAAAAAAGAGGGAAAAAGAATGCTTTTTTAAAAATGAATATTGATACCCGCTAGGAAAAAAGAATATTTTTTTAAAAATGAATATAAATAAATACCTGTTACATTTTATAAAAATTACATTTTATGAAAAGGTTACTATAAAAGTTACATTTTACATTGAAAAGAAAATTAAAATTGCATTGGAAATGATAGAAAGTTACATTTTATAAAAGTTACCATTTATTTGATTTAAAATTTCAATTTAATCTAAAATTCTTCGTTTACATATGTAATAAATAAATAAATAAATAAATAAATAAAATAATTACATTTTATGAAAAAAGTTAAATTTAACAGAATGTTGATTAAAAAAAGAATATCTACGAATTTTTTGAAAATGTATAAGATAAATTTACTATTGTTTTCTAAAATTGTGATAATTACCTGCAAATGAACGCGAATTAAACCCTTTCTGCTAGTGAATTCAAAATTACTTCTCATGAGCAAGTAAAGTAAGGCACATGACTCTTGTCTAATCGAACTCAGTTTACTGTTGCAGCACCTCAACAATTCGTAACACAATCTTCCGCACAAAATAGCGTTACCTAAAAATAATAAATAAAAGATGTTATTCATTGAACAAGAAGCTTCTTAGTTGCATTATTATCATTAAACCTAAATAACATTCAATTATTAAATTTCACTAAAATTATCCATTAATTAAAATTAATTCATTAAAATGATTAATTCTTTACAATTATTAATTAATTAAAATGATCAATCGATTAAAATTAATTCATTAAAATGATTAATTCGTTACAATTATTAATTAATTAAAATGGCCAATTCATTAAAATTAATTCATTAAAATGATTAATTCGTTACAATTATTAATTAATTAAAATTATTGATTCCTTAAAATTAATTCATTAAAATGATTAATTCGTTACAATTATTAATTAAAATGTCCAATTCATTAAAATTATTAATTCCTTAAAATGGTCAATTTCTTAAAATTATCAATTCCTTAAAATTATTAATCCATTACAATTAATTCATTAAAATTCTTTCAAATTGAAATTAGCTGAATTATCAATGAAATTTGAAAATTGTAATCAATGGAAATTTTCAAAGTATTGAGGAAATAAATGAATAATGCAAGCGAATTGAATAATTACCTCGAAACAAAACGACCGAGTAGTTATTTAAAAAAGCTCTGAGTCCAGCGAATACGTGTCGGAAAAGAGTTTCCGACTGACCTAGTTGCAGAAACAGCAAATAAATATTGAAAACTTTTTGCATCACTGGATTGTTTCCGTCATTCGTAAGCAGAACATCCTGAAAAATAGATAATACATTAAAAACTGTCGCGGATAAAACGCTCTAAAGTCGAATTTAAAATAATTAATATTCACTCTACTTGGTTAATATTTTATAATATAATAATATAATATTCTATAAAAGAAATATTTTACAAACAATAAAGTTAAAGCAAACATAAAAATGCACAAGAAATATTTTATACAGAAGAAATACTTTATGCACAATTTCACGCACAAGAAATATTTTATACACGAAAAATATTTCACGCACAAAACATACATTACACGCAAGAAATATTGTAGAGAATCTTTCAAAGAATAAAATAAGTCATTCTTTATAAAAATTGGATAAGAATTGCAATTGTTCACTAAGTTTAAAGAAAAAACGCAAAATGTAAAATAATTATTATATTGGACAACAAATTTTGACTTCAATCAATTTTTTCTGAAAATTGTACAACTGTTTCTTTCGAAATTTATTAAAATCAATTTTAATTATATTTTAATTATTTTGACTCTATATTTACAACTATTTGTTTAGTTAGAGGTTACGTTAACAAAGGGTGAACATCCTTAAGTTTCTCGAAAAACATATTTGATTTCCACCGAATAAAAAAAATTAGAAGAATCAGGAAATAAAAAAGAAAATAAATGAAAAAGAAAACCAAATCAAGAGAGAATTTTAAAACAATTTAAGGCAAGTTTGAAATAAATTCTATTAACGTACTTTGAAATGTATACAAAAGAGTCCTAGACAATCCAAAGCAACGAGTCCAACTTCAGTGGTGAGATTTGCTTCGAGTAAAGCGTGATAACTTTTCCCAGTGTCATTTTCAACTAAATTTTCCCGAGCTACTGTATTATGTGGTTGTAGAGTTCCGGTTGTTGGACTGTCATTTGAAAAATCCGGAGGAGCCATTCTAGCTGGTAAAGTCATTGCTTTTACAGCTCTCGGTTTTCCCACTTCTTTAACAACATTTGCAGCGATTTGTCTTCTCCCTATGTACCTGAAGTGCTGAAGACTCATTCTGAAAAAAAAAACAATGGCCACCTAAATTCAACAAATCTAATCACTAATATAAACATCGTAAAATAGAAATTATGAATAAAAAATTTAATTAAATTAAATAGGAATTGAAAAAAATGTTAATTTTTAAAAAAATATTTTATAGAATGATAATAATGACAAGATAGTCACAAATGTGAAAATCATGAAATTGAAATCATAAGAAAGCGGTAATTGAATTATAAAGAAGAATTAAATTTCTTAGGAGCTAATCATTAATATAAAAATTAAATATAAAATAAATATAAAAATCATAAATCGTAAAGTAAAAACTCATAGATTGTAAGTATATAAAACTCATAAATTGTAAGTATATAAAACTCATAAATTGTAAGTATATAAAACTCATAAATTGCAAGTATATAAAACTCATAAACCAGAGATAATCATAAATATCATAAAAATCATAAATATAAAAATCACAAAGTAGAAACTAAAAATGAAAACGATACGGAAAAAGTTAATTTCTTAGGAGCTAATTTTAAGTATAAAAACTACTAAGAAAAATTGTAAGTAAATAATTAATTAAATCAAAAAGGAAAATCCAATTCATAACAGCAAATCATATAATAAAAATATAAACAAAGACAATAACAAAAAACTAATTCTTTACTTATAATTTATATTTGTTTATTTGTTTATTGAAAAATATACGGGCATATTGCCCTTGATACAAATAAAGATCGAACGAAGAGCAATTTAAAAATTACAATTCATGAATTATTTTAAATTATAAATTATGATTTTATAAATTATGAGTAAAGAATTAGTAAAATAATAAAAGAAAATTTAATCCATTTTTATTTGTCCAAAAATTTAATTTATAGAAGCAAATCACAATAAAAGAACGTAACAAAAAGACACAAAGAAAAGAATTAATAAAATAATAAATGAATATCTAATTCACAAAAGCAAGTCACAAAATATAACACATAATGAAAATTATAAGTAAAGAATTAATAAAACAATAAAGAAGAATTTAATTTATAGAAGCAAATCACAACAAAAAACATAACAAAAAGACACAAAGTAAAGAATTAATAAAAAAGTAAAGAAAAATTTAATTTATAGAAATAAATCACAAAATAAAAATATAAATTGAATTATGAAGAAAAAATAAATTTATATAGAAGAATAAATAAATAATAAATAAAAAATAAATGCTCCAATAAATAAATAATAAATAAAAAATAAATGCTCGCATAAAAAAAATACATAGAAGAATAAATAAATAATAAATAACAAATAAATGCTCGAATAGATAAATAATAAATAACAAACAATAACCAAATAAAAATAAATAAATAATGACAATAAGGATTAAAAGAAAACAAAAATCATAAAAAGTGAAATAATTTCTATAAAAAGGAAGAGCAAAACGTACTCAATGACAGCAAAGAAATTGAGAACTTCGGTGTCACTACACTGCTGCCACCAGGCAATAATTTGATGATCTCCAAGATACTTTATAATAAATAGAAAACAAAGCAGCACGTCTTTAACTTCAGACGGTTGTAATTTATCGCATCTGCTTGAAGCTTGTACAACGCTTAGCGATCTAGAATGACACTTATGCTCCTTGGTTCCATTTTCCAAAGGCTCTCGAATTATTGTCGTTTCTTGAGAAATATTTGACTGAGACGCACCGGACATTGTCGAAACATCGGATTCTATACTCGTACACGAATAGCCATTAACTAGAGTTTGTCCTGCGATTGCAGCAAAATAAGTAGAATCTCTCAAGTGCATGGACGCTCTGATCGGAGATTGTGAATCCAAGTGCATTGTTAATCTGCAAATCGTCCAAGGAAACAGTTAATTAATTGTTAATAAAGTATTTCAAAAGAAAAACTGCAAGTAAACACTTCTTCAAAACAAAAACTTCTTTAAAACAAAAACGTCTTTCAAACAAAAACTTCTTTCAAACAAAAACATTTTTCAAACAAAAACATCTTTAAAACAAAAACTTCTTCAAAACAAAAATTTTCACAACTTAACAATAATTATCTAAAGAAGAAATTGAACACATAAATACATGATTAAAGGCATGATTTATAAAGCATCGTTCAAAATTAAAAAAACACACTTTTAAAAATCTAATAATTTTTAATAATTAATATTTTCAATAATACTCCTGATTTTCTTTAAACAAAACAATAATGCGTCTTAGTGTTCTTAACTTCATAGTCAGCGTTTTCTGCATTTTAAATTAGTTCTATGTTTCTTTTGTATTTGGCACAAGACCGTACGTTTTGAACAAATAAATAAATAAATTAGAATTGTCTTTCACCTGTGGATAGATTTTGGAGTACTTGAAGCAGTCACATTATTTACTTCTTTACTTGTCGAGTAGGAATTATTAATAGAAACTCGATTCGAATTCAGCTTGATTTCTGATTTCTCCTCGTTGTACTCCAATCGATGCAAATTTTCCAAAACGATGCTTAACCACGGAATATAAAGCGACGAAATTCTGCTCAATTGACCCTAAAAATTGTAAACAATTCGCAAATTAATAAAAAATGGCAAATAAATGGCTCTTGTGTTAAATAAATAAATAGAAAAAGAAATGATACTGAAGTTTGTAATTTTTATTTTTTTTTTTTAAAAAAAGCTAAAAAGAAAATGTTTGTTTCCTTGATGATTGTAAATGATTAATCATCATAAATGAATTTCTTACTAAGTTTGTGAAAAGATGAGGCAAAATAGAATTTTTGAAAGTAGTGAAAAAATATTCAAAAGTTTTAAAAATAACGAAACTGTGCTTCTATATTTTTTGTAATGGAGAAAAAAACGTTGCGAACTTTAGTGCAATAAAAGGAATCTATATTTGTAATTGTGAAATTCAAAAAGTACATTTTGAATTAGAAAATAAAAATAAAAGAAATAGAAATTTAAAATGTATTTTGAAATAGAAACTTAAAATGTATTTTGAAATAGAAACTTAAAATATATTTTGAAATATAAATTCAAAATATATTTTGAAGTAGAAATTCAAAAAAGAATTTCAAATAGAAGTTTAAAATGTATTTTGAAATAGAAATTCAAAAAAAAATTTCAAATGGAAGTTTAAAATAGAATTTAAAATAGAAATTCAAAATAGAATTTGAGATGGACATATTAATAATAGAATTTAGAATAGAAGGTCAAAATACAATTTGAAGTAGAAATTAAAAATAAAATTTTAAATAAAAATTCAAAATAGAATTTGTGCCCGTATGTGTAAATAATTAATTTAAATTATTTTCAAGTAGATAAAATTTGAAATAGAAGTTCAAAATAGAACTAGAAAAGGACATTCAAAATACAATTTGAAATTGAAGTTCAAAATACAATTTGAAATTGAAATACAAAATACAATTTGAAATAGAAGTACAAAATACAATTTGAAATAGAAGTACAAAATACAATTTGAAATAGAAGTACAAAATACAATTTGAAATAGAAGTTCAAAATACAATTGGAAATAGAAGTTCAGAATACAAAATTTGAAACAGAAATTAAAAATATAATTTAAAAGGGAAATTCAAATCGTAATTAAAAAAAAAGGAAAATTAAAAGCATTTCAAAAATAAGTGAATTAAAAGCAGAATTCTATTAAATTACTTTTGAATTAAAAATATGAAAAAGAGTGTAATTTAAATTAAAAGAAGAAAACTTTCTCTTGAGGAAGCAAAAGCACACAAATTTATCGTTAGTAATAAAATGTTGGAGAATTTGACTTGAAATTGAAAATCGTTATTAAAAGTGTTGAAATTTGTTTTTTAAATTACCTTATTTTGATAACGATCGTCAAGTTCGTGTTTCGCCATCAAGTCCCTCAAAGTTGCGATAGCGCTTTTTCGAATTTGAACGACTTCGCAAAGAGAGGTTTTCACTTCCTGGAGCAAAAGTCCCACCATGAAATGATGCTTGCAGAAATCTTCGGTCAGACAGTATTCATTGAGAAGATCTGTAAAATATGCTTAATAAACTGTCTCATTAAAAATCTGTAAATTTCTTACAAGTGCAAAGATATTGAACATTTAAATAAATTGAGTGAACGATAGCAACAAGCATAATATTTAAATATAAATATCTATATGTATGGTGAAATAAAACGAAATGTTTCAATTAAAAAATGCAATAAATTAAATACAATAAACAAAATTCTTTCACTCATTTTTCATAATAATATAAAATATTGGAAATGCGATAAAAAAGAATTTAACAATAATACAAAGTACTGAAAATGCGATAAAAAACTTAAAATAATTTAGTTTAGTTTATTGCATGTAAATAATAATATAAAATGAATTAAACAAAATACTAAAAATGCAATAAAGAAAATATAACAATAATATAAAATACAATAAATTGATTTAAATAGAATATGAGAAAGTTTATTAAAGAGCTTGTTTTTCGGCCTGTGCGCAAGCTACATTCACCGAGCTTCTACTTTTTTTAATCAAACATATTTAATTTTAAATTCTAATTTTCAGTATTTTAAAAATCTACCATTAAATTAATTTGCTATTATTTTTTGTATCCACTTTATGGTGTGTGCAACTATTTTGTTATTTTTATTGGTCTAGTAGAAGCTTTGTTTTACATTTAAATAAAATTCTCTAAAGCTAGAATTAATTACAACTAGACTCAAAAAACATGATAAAAAATACAACAAATTTTAAAATGTGTAAAAATATAGAATGTGAGCTAAAAATAATTATTTATTTCTCGAAAAAACTATTCATTCCTTTTTAGAATTTCTCATTCATTTTCCAATTTCATTTGTTTAAAATGTACATTTCTTTCTGCAGGCGCATGATTTCTCCTCGAAATCTAAAACCTCGAATAACCATTTGATCGAAATTAAAAATGCCGAATGTTTATTTTATCAAAAAGCCAAAACAG